>PVKS010017691.1:0-41531 GCA_004027875.1 Aplodontia rufa
ACATGAAAAACTAAATAAAAATTGCTTCTCTCTTTCTCTCTCTCTCACTGTCCCCTCTCTTTCTTTAAAAAAAAAACAAAGAAAAGAAAAAAAAAAGAAATTATGTAGGGGCTGGAACAGTGGCTCAGCAGTTACAGCACTTTCCTGGCATGTGCAAGAACATGGCTTCAAAACCCAGCAGCATGTACACAGCTAAGGGTTGGAGCAACGAAAGCCACATGAAAAACTAAATAAAATTTATTCTCTCTTTCTCTCTCTTTCACTGTCCCTCTCTCCTTGAGGAAAAAAAAAAACCAATGTATTATATATCCCAAAATGGCTAGAAAAAAAGAATTTGAATATACTCACCATAAAGAAATGATAGACATTTAAGATAAAAGATGTTAATTACTCTAATTTGATCAGTATCTAATGTATACATAAATCAAAACATCAATTTGCACCTCATAAGTATGTAAAAATATGTAAATATTAGGCATGGATGGTGGCAAATGCCTGTAATTCCAGCTACTCAGGAGGCTGACGCAGTAGGATTTCAAGTTTAAGGACAGTCTGGGCAACTTAACAAGACCCTATCTCAAAATAAAATAAAAGGAGCTCAGGATATAGCTCAGTTGCAGAGCACTTACCTAACGTGTCAGAGGCCCTGGGTTCAATCATAGTACTGCAAAAAATAATTATAATAACAACAATATAATGATAAATTTTTACGCTTTCTTTTCTTTTACTTTTTTTTTTTTTTTTTTTTTTTTGAGTCAAGGTCTTGCTAAGTTGCTGAGTCTGGCTTTGAACTCACTAACTTCCTGACTCAGCCCCCAAGCCTCTGGGATTACAGGTATGCACCACCATTCCTGGCCTCTATTATTATTTTTGTTATATTTGTTAATAGCATGCATTTACAAAGCACAGGTTTCAGCTACTGGCAATGAAGGAGTAGATTATACCAGACTAACCTAATAATTACAAACTTTGAACAAACCTTTTAAAAGAAAATAAAAACTTCATGAAGGAGAGTGACCAAAAGTTGTAGATTTAGGAGAGGATTCAACCACTGGGTAAGACCCACATCAGGCAGCTTTTCCCATAGGCCTCTGTGAAATGCACAAAAAAATAATAATAATAGAGTTCAAGAAGAAAACTACAGACTTATTGATCTGAGAAAAGAGAACTGGGGCTACTAAAGCAGCTACAGATTGAGGAAGAGATTCTAGACAGGAGCTAGCTACCAACTCTGTGGAAATCTTCCTAATCACTGACTGAGTTGTGCTCATGTAGGATGCAAGAGTCCATAAAGCCAGTGAGAAAAAGGCTAAAAAACTGATGGACATTTTGAAAAATGCCCACATTAGGAAAGTCAAATTTTAATGCTTCCAATGAAACCAAAAAGTCCTACCTTAATAGGAAAGACAATAAGCCTAGAACTAAGAGCTAAATTGGCATAGACCCCCTTTCACAAAACCTAAAACCAAGTGTGATAAAAGTCAAGATGATTTGTAGATAATTTAATCAAATTCCAAAACAAAACTCAGCATTTTTCAAAGAAAGAAAACAAATCCATAGTCTCTAAAACGTAACATCTACATGACAAATTTGCAGTTTTTTAGAAAATGCATTAGATAAGCTATAAAGCAGAAAAACATGATTTGGAATCAAGAGGGAAAAAAATCTATCAATAGGAATTAACATAAAAATGACCTATATTTTAGAATGGGCAAACAAGGATTTTAAAATAAGAATATATACACTATAAATGGATATATGAGTGAAAACATGAGGAATTTCAAGAGAAATATGAAAACTACAAATAATGAAAATAAAGAGTGGTGATGGTTGTACAACATTGTGAATATACTTAGTCCAAATGAATTATATCACAATAAAAAAAAAACTTGTGGAGAAAAGATGTACTAAAAGTAAAGTATCAACCAACATAGGAGTCTGTATCCAACAAAAATTGTATTTTAAAAGTAAAGGCAACTAGGAACTGGAGAGGTGGCTAGCGGTAGAGTGCTTATCTAGCATGTATGAAGACCCCAGTTTGATCCCCAGCACCATATACACAACTGAGTGGCAGAAAAACAAAAACCAGATAAAAAATAAATAAAAATAAATTAACTCTCTCTCTTTCTCTTTAAAAACAAATAAATTTATTTGGGCAAACTAAATTTTCAGAGAACAAAAAGAGAAAATTTTTCAAGCAAACCCCTATTCCCAGAACTGTAAAGGAAAAGTCCAAGGCCTAAAGGTAGGTAATGGTGTGAATTAGAAATTCAAACTTATATAAAGGAATAAAATATTAAGCATATATAAAAATATTAAAAGTCTGACCAATTCATTTACAATAAACCTTACAAGAACATTCTAAAATCTTTTGAAATACTCAAGGGGGGAAAAAAAATTCTACAAATTAAGCCTCCCCTCCAAAAAAAGAAAAAAGATAATCTGGTATACAGCACATTATTAGCCCATACCAAAACACAATCTAATTTTTACTGAGGATTAGATAAGTGGTCTAATGTAAGATAATATCTGTTTTTTTAATCTACATAGTATTTATTATTTCTCCTTTTAAATACACCCAGTGTAAGTCAATACTACTCTATTTTGAAAAAGAAAAAAAGATTCATTTATCACTTAACATTTAAGCACCTATTTATTCAGGATACATTTATTGCTAATTGGTTATATAAGCCATAAGAAATCTATGGTGTATTGTGTTTTTCTTGTTACAAACATAAAAGACTTACATATAGCCAAAACATTTCTTGTCATCCTGCAAAATCTAGTAATTACCATTTTATAACACCCTTTTATATAAACAAAAGTCAAATTGGCAGACTAAACACCCGATTTTATCTCCACACTATTTTAAAATCCTAACAAAACAAAATTTAAGACGGGGGAAGGTTTAAATACACTAGGAAAGCAAACTGGGATGACGAGGATGATGGTGGTGGTGGTGGTGGTGGTGGTGGTGGTAATGGTAATGATAGAAGAAGAAAAGGAGGAAGAGGAGGAGGAGGAAGAGGAGGCAATACAAAAAAAATCTTAGAAAATACAAAGCAAGTAGACAAATAGTAACTAATTGAGCAGAAAAAGATGAACTCTAATACCTGAAAGGCATAATACCACAAAGTAAACTAATTTCTGACAAAGAAACATCAGAAGAGCTCAAAATAAAAGGCATCTAGTTCCTCTGAAAACCAAGTTAGGACTAAAAACAAGACAACTGGCAGGAATCTATCAATAAGGACTATCTATAACCAAATTGCTTCCTTAGGCTTGCAGCAGGTTTATTCTTTGGAGAAGGTGAACCACATGGACCCCACATTAAGCACATCAACCACAGCAGAAGGCAGGTATCATGTGCTCTACTGAAAAAAACTCATATAAAAGCCTCAAAAAATAATGATTAGACCTTCATCCCCTTTGCTTCTTCTGTAACCAGAATACCGGGGCTATTAGTCTGTCAAATCTAAGAAACAGGGGCTGGAGCGCTAGATCCAGTTAATGTGCTCACCTGGCATGTGCAAGAATGTGGGTTCAACGAAGCGTTAGTGCAACAAAAACCACAAGAAAAACTAAATAAAATTGATTCTCTTTTTCTCTCACTGTCCCACTATCTTTTTTTTATTAGTGCATTATAGTTGTACATAATGATGGAATCTGTTATCACATTTTCCCAGATGCACACAATACAGTAAAATAATTTGGTCAACATCCCCACCCTGCTGTACCCCACTACCTCCCCTCCTTCCATTCCCTGATCCCTTGCGTCTTTTTTCTAGGTCCTATATTTATTAAAAAAAAAAAATCCTAAATACAGTGTTATAATTTTTACCTATGAAGAACATTTTTATACACATGATTATAATATATACATATATATTATATGTATATAAGTGACATACTTATAAATGATTGGAATGTACCTTGCTTTATCTCAGTTTCAACATTTCCCCTTCTCCTCCCTTCTTATCATCCCTTGATACTTTTTGATATATACTAACAATAGGATAGAGCATTTACAATTTTTGTAAAGGCATGCAGTATAGCTTGTTCAAATATCTTATGCAGTATCTTGCAACAGTGTCTCATAAATATTAACAAATTGCATTTTTGTTCTATAGTTCTAATCCATGAGTTTATCTACCTTTCCCCCAAGCATGGGTTTAGCTCCAGCCACCACAAATGAGGGAAAACATTTGGCCCTTGACTCTCTGGGTTTGGCTAACTTTGCTCAGCATGATTTCTTTCATTGCCATACTTTACCTTCAATGGATACAATATCATTGTTTCTAACAGCTGAATAAAATTTTATTGTGTATGGATGTATGTGGATATATATATGTATATGTATGTATGTATGTATATATACACACGTATGTATATATATCAGAGCTTTTGGATCCATTCATCCAGTGAGGGGCATCTGGGTTGGTTCCATAATTTAGCTGTTGTATATTGACCTGCTATGAACATAGATTTGCTGTGTCGCTGTAATTTGCTGATTCTAACTCCTCTGGGAAAATACGCACAAGAGGGATAGCTGGATCATATGGTGGACCCAACCTAATTTTTTGAGGAGTCTCCACACTGCTTTCCAGAGCGGCCGGACCAGTTTGCAATTCATCAACAGTATACTAGTGTTGCTATCTCCCCACAGCCACTCCAGCGTCTGTTATTGTTTGTATTCTTCATCTTTGCCAGTCTGAGTGGAGTGAGGTGAAATCTTAAGGTACTTTTGATTTGCATTTCTCTGATTGCCAGTGATTTAGAACACCTTCTCATGTATTCATTGGCTTGCTCAATTTCCTCAGTTGAGAAGTTTCTATTTAGCTCTCTGGCCCATTTATTGATTGGATTGTTTGGTGTTTTTGTTATTGAGTTTTTTGAGTTATATGTATATTTTAGATATTAGTAGCCTGTCAGAGGGATCACAGGCTCTCCCATTCAGTAGGATGTATCTTGACTGTTTTGACTATTTCCTTGGCTGTATAGAAACTTTTTAGTTTAATGGCATCCCACTCATTGACTTTTGACTGTAATTCTTTCACTTTAGGAATATGGTTGAGGGTGTCATTGCCAACTCCCACATGCTGGAGTGTTGGTCCTAGCTTTTCTTCTAGCATTTGTATGGTAGCTGGTTTAATTCCTAGATTCTTGATCCATTTAGATTTGATTTTTATGCAAAGTGAGAGATAAGGATCTAATTTCAATTTTATGAAAGTGGCTGTCCAGTTTGTCCAGCACCATTTGTTGAAGAGGCTGTCTCTCCTCCATGTTATATTTTGACCCGTTAGTCAAAAATCAGATGTTTAAAGATTTGTGGGTTTTTCTCAGTCTTCTATTCTATTCCATTGTCTTCATTCCTATTTTGATACCAATACCATGCTGTTTTTGTTACTACAGCTCTAAAGTATAGTTTTAGAACTGGTAATGCAAAATCACCTGTTTCATCTTTCTTGCTTAATAATGTTTTGGCTATTACGGGTTTCTCATTGTTCCAGACGAATTCAAGAATTGCTTTTTCTATATCTGCAAAGAAAGACATTGGAATATTGATGGGGATTGCATTAAATCTGCATAGTGCTTTTGGTAGAATGGCCATTTTAATTGTATTAATTCTGCCTAACCAACAGCATGGAACATCTTTCTATCTTCTCAGGTCTTCTGCAATTTCTCTTTTCAATGTACGATAATTTTCCTTATAAAGATCTTTTACTTCTCTTGTTAAATTAATTCCCAAGTGTATTATTCTTTTAGAGGATATTGTGAATGGGACTGATTTCCTGATTTTTCTTCTGCCCTGATAATGTTAGTGTATAGGAAAGCTATTGATTTATAGGTGTTGATTTTATAGCCTGCTACTTTGCCAAATCTGCTTATTAGCTCTAGCAGTCTTCTAGTGGAATTTTTTTGATCTTCCAGATATAGGATCATGTCATCAACAAAAAGGGATAGTTTGACTTCCTCTTTTCCTATTCTTATCCCTTTGATTTCCTTCTCCTGTCTGATTGTTCCAGTCAGGGTCTCGAGGACTATATTGAATAAAAGTGATGAGACTGGGCAGACTTGTCTCGTTCCTGAGTTTAGAGGAAATGCTTTCAACTTTTCCCCATTTAGTATTATACTAGCTGAGGGTTTGGCATATATGGCCTTTATAAAGTTAAGTTCCTTTGATCCCTATTTTCTCTAGAGTTTTGATCATAAAACGGTGTTGGATTTTATTGAAGGCCTTTTCTGCATCTATTTAGATGATCATACGGTTTTTGTCCTTAATTCTGTTTAAGTGATGAATCACATTTATTGATTTGCATATGTTGAACCAGCCTTGCATATACCTGGAATGAATCCCACTTGATCATGATGAATTACCTTCTTGATTTGTTTTTGAATGCGGTTTGCAAAAATTTTATTTAGGATTTTTGCACTGATGTTCATGACCCGCTACTTCTTTTAAAAATAAAAAAAAGAACTACGAAACAAAAAAAGCCTGATCACACAACCATCTAGAGGTCAACAAGACCTCCCCTCACACACAAAGCTTGACAATGGCTTTTAAGTGCCTCCCTCCTGAATATGAAAACAGAGGACCAGTAGTAGAAAGCTGAGATAATATGCCAACATATATTAGAGTCCACAGCAAACAACAAAACAAAAATAAAGTAGATGAAGCAGAATCAGCAGATAAGAACAAAGAGCAAACTATAATATCCTAAAAAACATAAGCAAAAATATTGTATTATTGAGACAAAAACAAGACGGTATTTTAAGGAGGAAATGGTAATCAGAGGTGGACCTTCAAAAATTAAAACTATAAAAACTAAAATTATAAATTCATTAAAAGAAGATGGTTTGGAGGAGAAAAATTAAAGAAACTCCTCATAAATTATTACAAAAGATAAACAGGTATTTTTAAAGGGAGAAAAACAATTTTGAGAAAGATACAGGGAATTAAAACATATGATTCAGTATCTAACAGAAATAGAGAAAATATAGAGAAGAAATTACTACACAAAACATTATCTAATTTCCCCAAAACTAAAGCACATGAATTTCCAAACTGAAAGTGCAAAATGAGCATTCAGCATTAAGAATGAAAAGAAAGCCGGGCATGATGGCACATACCTGTAATCCTAGTGACTCAGAAGGCCGAGGCAAGAGGATCCCAAGTTCAAAGACAGCCTTAGCAACTTAGCAAGGATCTAAGCAACTTAGCAAGACCTTGTCTCAAAATGGAAAATAAAATGGGCTGGGGATACATGACTCAATAGTTAAGTGCTCCTGGGTTCAATCTCTGGTACAAAAAGAAAAACACCCCAAGATGCTTTTCGTAGCAATAATCAAAGTATGTGAATAAAGAACTTCCTTCTAGAGACAAAATACACCCGAAGAACTGGGAGTCATATAAGAGCAACACTGGAAGCCAGATGATAAGAGAATCCTTTCTTCAAAAACCTAAGGGAAAGTGAATTCCAGTCTCACATGTGTCAGTCAACTAGGGAGTAAAGCAAGAAAGAGAAACACATGAGATCCAGAGAATCTCATACTGGAGACAAGCAAAGGGAATCCTAAGGTAAAGTGAGGTGAAATCAAGAGACGACATCTAATGCAGCAGACCTCGCAAGACTAGATTGGAGAGTGGCCAGGTTCTATATCTCCACAAAAAACAATAGACTAGTAGATAACCTAATTTGTGGGCCTAACATAAATTCAATTGAAAAGAAGGCAGAATTAGTGATGGGAATTCCTATTCCTGCTTCACTGCCCCATACACATTTCTCTTCCCTCCAACTTCCCTAAATTACAAATTATAAGAGCAAAGCCTTATTATATATACTTATCATGAAATACAATCATATATTTTTTAAACAGCTTGGTTCCCTTAGAGCTAAAGATTGATTTTTTCATTTGACTATTTAAATTAGATGCAGATTACTTTGATAAAAATATTTAATTGGAAAAAATCTGTATATATTTTATGCAAATATGTATTTCTTTTTTAAAATAAGGCACATAGTACACATAACAGATACACATATAAAAATGTATGCATATAAATAAATTTATAACTTTATTTTTCACATGCAAAATCATTGGATTTAATCATTATTAGATATGAGTTATCACAACAATTTCTAGCTATTTTGCAACATTTCAGTATAAGAATATGTGATAATTTATCTACATTCCTCTGTTAGACGTAAGTTTTTTTCAAAAATTTTGATAGTCTTAAAAATGTTCAATGAGCACACTTCTACATAAACTTTTGTCTGTATCTCCAAGGATAGGCTCCAAGAAGCAGAAAAATTTTAAAGTTTAGCTTTATTATTTTTTTTTCTTTTTGCAGTACTGGGGATTGATTTCTGAGGTACTGTACCACTAAAGTACATCCCCCTCTTTACTTATTTACCTTTTTGTTTTTGTTTTTGTTTTTTGTTTTTTGGGAGTTTTTTTTGCATTAGTGGGGATTGAACCCAGGGCCTCATTCATGCCGAACAAGCACTCTACCGCTGAGCTACATCCCTAGTGCTTTTTGTAATTTTGCCACAGGGTGTCTCTGAGTTGCTGGGGTAAACTTCCAATTCTACTGCCTCAACTTCCTGAGTGGCTGGAATCACTGTAGACCACCATACCAGGCAAGTTCTATGCTTTTGATCTGTACTATTTATCAGTTTTTGAAACTCTCTGCCAAATTACATATATTTGTACCTATAATATGTTGTTTATTTCACCACACACTTATCAAGAATAACATATTTTTATCTCTTTCACAAATTAAAAGGGAACAAATTTAACATGTACCCATTTTAATTTGACATTTTTATTAGTTATGCTATACTATCTACTTGTGACTTTTAAACATTTTTCTATTGGGCTATAAGTAATTCTGTGGTTCTGAATTTAGTAACTTCTTTATATAAATTAACGATATATATCCTTTTGTCATATTTGCGACTAAGTGTCTTTCAGTATTAATTTTTATGTGTCACAGCTTTATTTTTCCTTTTCTTACATTTATACCTAAAAGGTCCTTCCTCAGCTTAAGGACAGATAAATGTTAACCTGTGTTTTCTTCTGTCTCATTCTTTCTCTCCTTCCCTCTCTCTCTCTCTCCCCCTCTCTCTCTCTTTCTCTCTCTGTGTGTATGTGCGTGCGTGTGTGTGTGTGTGTGTGTGTGTGTGTCTCTTTCTCTCCTTTCTCTTGGGTGGTCCTATGCTTTTATTAGTAGTAATAATTTTAACTAAACTAAAAGAGATCCTTTAGGAATTCTTCTACAAGCATGAAAAAGCAACAGGGAGCCCTCAGGAATACAAAGATAGCTTAAAATAACTTTCAACAAATATTTTAATTATAAATATTTTAACATATAAGTGTTCTTCCTTAAATATGTGTACTACATGGGTCATAACAGAAGTAATGTAACACTCTCAGGTATGTAAGCTCATAACTTAATTTTTGAAGTTTTTACTCACTTGTGGTCATGATGTTAGGAGGGCAAGAAGGTATTCCATGATCTACTGCCCATCTGTAGGCTCCTTCTCCAACCAAAAAGCTAACAACAGAAAAATATATTCTTTTAAGAATGTATCATGTTATCTACGTATTATAAAGTAACAAAAGTAATAATATATGCTAATTGAAAAAAGTCTTGCATGTAAACATAATTCCTGATTTTGTTCAAAATAAAAAGATAATAATCTTATTATTATTATATTATTACTTGTTCAAATTTCTTTTAAATTTTTGCTCATTTGCAATAATTACCAAACAAAAATCAGGGGAAAAAATCAACATAATAAAAATTAAAAACAGTCAACTTCCTAGTCGAAAATATAAAGATTTATCTTAGA
Source organism: Aplodontia rufa (assembly GCA_004027875.1). NCBI lineage: Eukaryota > Metazoa > Chordata > Mammalia > Rodentia > Aplodontiidae > Aplodontia > Aplodontia rufa. The sequence goes on from PVKS010017691.1 coordinate 9,858, forward strand.
TCAACATGGCTCTGAATATATTTCACAGAATCTATTCAATCAGGTTCAGAGTCTGAGATTAAGTGAATGTCTTCAGATTTGGTGTTCTTGCCTGGCAGAAAACCTGGATACACCCAAATAAATATACACACCCAGAGATGCCCAAACACACTTTGCTATGCTTACATTTCTGTCTTGATGAAAAAAAAAAAAAATATATATATATATATATCACTTTTTCTGTGGTGAGTAAAGCACTAAGTTATACCCCCAAAGCAGATTTTTCAGTCCTAAACTGCAAGTTTTAGCCTAAAGTTGAATAATAGGATACTGCCAGCTTAGTGTGAAAGATCCATTTTTAAAATTTTAAATAGCATGCAAGATAATTACGCCATTTCCCAAGAAATTTGACTAAGCAAATAGCAACAGCAAGCAGTGAGCATAATATTCAATCATTTCTTCTTCCACAGCCAACTTATTATCAGCCAGCTAGTAATGGATTCCTTGAACTTGTACTTGCTTGTTACTTTCTCACTATTTTTGTTTGAAATCTTAAGATCCAATTGTTTATAAGACCAGTAAAAATTGACAAAACAGAAAATCTAAGTAGACACTCAAAACATATCCAAATGGTTCCAATGACAAACCAAATGGTCCATCCCAGTAACCCTTTTGTAATATACATAAAGGTGGACAAGAAGTCTAAAGCATTGAAAAAAGAAAGGCAATAAAAATGCCTTGCACCTCTACCTCTTTGAATCTCAATTTTTAATTAAAATATTCTGAAGTATTCTGAGAATACAAGTTTTCCTATTGTTATACCAAATGAAAACCACTACAAAGAAAAACTATCATATAAAATTAAAATATTAGAATAACTAAAATAGGAACTTGGATATAAATAAGCTATCCTAATGACATTTTTATCCCTTCCTTCTTCTAGAAGAAGGATTTAGTAAAAGAAATAACTTCTCTTAATGTGAAGATGTAAAAGAGATACTGAATTAGAAAACTAAGTGATCAGCATGGTAGTCCAGACCTGAATCTAGTTTTCTCAGCACTCCTATTGGTCAATCCAGTACCTGGAATTTTGTAAAATATTCTTCAATTTATTTTTCATTTCTTCATCATTCATAGGTTTGAGTCTAAATAATATAAATTTGCTGCAATTTACTGTGCAAATGTTTAAATATTTTAGACATTTTAAAATACTCAGAGGAAGCTGAATATTTGGATGTCGCTTTATGGATAAGCACATTAAACATGTGATCTCTTCTTACTATCAAAAATTATTGTCTAGTAGTTCATCATCATACAAAATGTCATATAACTCTTTGGACATCACTTTAGTACCAGTTTTTGCTGAATATTATACTAATATCTAGGGAGAAAGTCATTTTTCAGAACATTAAATATAGTGTCAACTCATATTCCTCTCAAGCTTCCTTCTGACTCTCCAAGAAGACACCTTTTAAACAGGGTTCATCCCGATTCAAAAGAAAATCCCATTAATTCTATGTTTACAATATATATGGAATCTGCTCAGTTCTCACCATCTCCACCACCTTCGTTTGAACCATCATATTGTACCTTGATTGTTGCTTTGCCCTCACTCCTTCTATGCTTGCAATTCCTGCACCCCTTGACTCCAGGCAATTCTCAATACACAAGCCCCTAAAATCTTTGATAACAGCATTCCTATTCTCAAAACCCTAGAAAACTTCATGTAAGTGTAAACACTGGAGTTTTTATTTAAAAAATCTATAAGCTCACAAGTGATTTGATATTCCCTCTCTCCCTTTGCTCATCTTTTCTTTTTCTTTTTTTTTTTTTTTTTTTTTGTGAAAGAGAGAATCAATTTTATTTAGTTTTTCATCTGGTTTTCACTGCTCCAACACTTAGTTGTGTACCCAGTGCTGGTATTCAAACCCAGATCCTTGCACATGCCAGGCAAGCGCTGTAACCACTGAGCCACCACTCCAGCCCCTTTTCTCAAGTCTTATTCTTGCCTTCTGGCATCTCTATTTCAACCTCTTGTAAGACCACAAACATTCCAAGGACACTCCCACCTCAGGGTCTTTGCCCTCCCTGCTCTGAGTATTCCCCTATTTTCCAAATTCTCTCATCTGCTCAAATATCCATCAGTGATGAAGCCTATTTTGAACTGTATCCTACCCTGGGGCCAGGTATGTAGCTTAGTGGTAGAGTGACTGCCTAGAATGCATGAGGCCCTAGATTCAATCCTCTGCATCACAAAAAAAAAAAAAGAAAGAAAGAAAGAAAACTAATCCCAACCTTATTTGATAAGTGCACACTGTAGACATGTATTGAAATAGCACACTTTATCTCATTTGTATGCTCAATTATTTTATGTTAATTGAGAATACAAAAAAAACTAAAAATGCTTCTCCACAGTGCACTTCCCTACCTAATGTACGCCCAATCCCCCTCATCCTGCTTTCTTTGTTTTTCTACCACACTATATAATTGGTAATATACACACATATTTATTGGTTTATTTGTCTCCCTCTTATGTAATATATTCTTCATAAAGGTAGAAATCTTTGTTTTTTCATCAATAAATCTCAAACTAGAACAGTGCCTGAAGCACACTAAGCATTAAGTAAACATTGGTGAAATATTAAAAAAAAAACAAGTAAAGAGCATCTTCCTTGAATTATACCCATCTTAATTTACACTGAATTAGGTCTAAAACTCATAAAAACAAAGCAACAACAATCAGCTGAGAACACTACTAAAGTACGATGACTGAAACCCTCAAAAAGCTGATTATAAATGAATTTTCGCAAAAGTAGCAGGATACAAGGTCAACACTCATAAATTAATAGCTTTCCTATACTCTAAAAGTGATTCATCCAAAGAAGAAATCTTGAGGGAAACCAACCCATTTACAATAACCTTAAAGAAAAAAAAAAAGAAAAGAAAAGAAACCTTAGTAATTAATCCAACCAAGGAGGTAAAGGAACTCCACAATGAAAATTTTAAAATACTGAAGAAAGAAAATGAAGAAGACCTTAGAAAACAGAAAGACATTGCATGTTCTAGGATAGACAGAAATAATATTGTCAAAACAGCCATATTACCAAAAGCAGATTTAATGCAATCCCCACCAAACTACCAATGACATTCTTTACAGAATTAAAGAAATCAATTCTAAAATTCATCTGGAAGGGTACATGGAGACCCAGGCCCCAAGATATCTATCTGAAGGGAGGCCGCTTCCCCAGTGGCTCCGAGACTGGATGTAAAAGCCCCAGTTCATCTCCAGTATTTCAAGGTGCACTTGGGGGACTATCATCTTGAAATCCCAGTGTTAATTTGCACAATTGATTTAAGAAATAGAGACTTGGGAGAAGCGAGTGGAGAAGAACAGGGATTTTTTCCAAACCCAACATGGACTCCACAGCTCTGTTATCTTTGTTTACATTCAGCCCAAGAGTGGGGGAGGAGTCTAACAGCTGAGGAGGACACCACTACAGAGAAGCCAGTGCTTTATAAAGATAGCTAATTTGCAGACACCCATCCAGCACATACAATCCATCTGGTGGGGAGAACAGTGTCTGGAAGCTTCCCGCAGAGGAGCTTAGCAGAGCAGGCTGCCCCAAGTGAGAGCCACGTAACCACCGTCATTAAAGCGCCAGGAGGCTGCCACTCTCCCAACCGGGACTGGCTCTCTCTGAGTCTTCAGAGCAGGCTCTGAAAGCTGCATCAGAGGATGGTCACAGACCACATGCTGAACCAGGAAGAGAAAAATTTGGACAGGCCATGTCTCCACTGTGCATGGGGGTATTTGGATTGTGGAGTAAAGGGGAGCGTTTCTCAGCCCTATACACCCCCACCCCAGCCAGAAGGATCACCTAACAAGTTAAACTCGCTGAGTGCTCTGTCCCAGCACAAAAATCACAGGAGACAGTTTCAGCAACCACCAGCAGAGGGATCACTGAAAATATCTCATCTCTCCTGCTCACAAAGCTCATAAAGCTTTAAGACTTCTGACTTTCAGATCCCCTGAAAGTTCAAACTGAGAGACCCAAACACTGAAACCCAGATGGACAGTGAACATCTTCTCCCAAAGGGATCAGAGACACTCTTACTGACTATAGTTCCAAGTTTTTATTAAGAATTTTTTATCTTATTTTGTATATATATATTTTTTCCTTTTCATTCTTTTCTCTTATTCTTTTTTCCTTCTTCTTTTCTCTTCCATTCTTGATGTGTATTGGTGTGACAACTGTTCATTGCTTCACAGTCATATAAAATACTAGCTGTTTTTGCTTCCCTGTTCTTTTGTATTCTGCGGTGGGGGCGAGGGGTTCTCGACCCCCCCCCACACACCTTTTTTTAATTTTTTGTTTTACTTGTTTGTTTCTATGTTTCTTCCTCATTTTCTTCTTTTCTCTCCATTGTCCCTCTTATTCCTTCTTGTCTATCCTGTCTATCCTTGTCCTGCCTCCTGAAGAAAGGGATTCTGGTCAGTGCATTTAGTATTTCAAGTATACTGTGCCTGACATGCATAATTTACCTGTGAGAGCTTCTACCTTTAAGTGATCACCCAGATCTTATTAATATCTCTTTGACTCTTCCTATATTTTGTCATAACAATCTCAGCTTCCCCCAGGATCCATATTTTCTTTTTTTTTCTGGTTTATTTTAATTTATTTTCTTTTCTTTTTTTTCTTTCTATCAGGTTCTTTTTCCTTTACCTCCTCCACTTTCTCACTGTCCACAATTAGTCAATATAATTTCCTCTCTAAATTTCACTTGCATTCCCTTCTCTCTCTGGCTCCCAATTAGTTAATAATCTTCGAACCCCCACCATTAAGGCTGCATAACGATTACCACAGCGAATGTCAATCTGAATAACAATTGTATGTTTTGAACCCTGACATAGGTGATACTTAAATACTAGTGTTGCCAAAATACTGATTATCACTACCATAGTTTCATAGGCTGAATTCAAAATAATGCTATACTCTTTTCTAAATAAGCAATTTAATACTGTTTATTGTAAGCTTTGGTTGCTCATATTGATAATTTTAAAATAGCGGAAGAGGTGTTGGAAATTTTAAGGGTCTCTAACAGTTCGTAGAAAAGGGGTTAGACTTCTGAACTCAACTCAACTTTCCTGACAATACCCCAACCCAAGTAAGGGACTGGAACAAACTCCCAATCCAACAGCTTAGTCTTTAAGGAGGAAAAAAAAAGAAAAGAAAAGAAAAACAGAGATTTCAGGGCAAGAAATCACCTCGACTTATGGAGTGAAAAGAAGCCTGAGCAGACTCGCCCCTTCACCGGTGTATGCCCCAGGACTCCGATCCCACCACAGCAGGACAGCCAGACACCTCCAAGACACCCCAAACCCAGATTTCACATAGTTGTCATGCACACCAGCTGGGTCCTGAAAATCTGGGCCCATTCCACCCGCAAAGATCCCAGAGGCCAGCACATCAAGTAGGTTGGTCTATCTTGGCCCATCTCACTCATTGACAAACCTCAACCGATTAGCCTCAACAACACAGCGGACGGCCTAGTAACCCCACCAGGTGCCAAGCCTGAGACCTAGAACCTTAACCAAAATCTGCAACGAAACAAGGCTCCAGGCAGAAAAAGTCTTTCAGGAAGGAAGAAGTCATCAAAGAAGCGGTATCCAATCCAACCCTGGGTGTGTAAGGAAGAAGAACCCAGAGTCTTGTATTGCTTCCACACAGGAATCTCCAATCAAATAATCCAGAAGAAGCTCTTCAGAGATGAGGGATCAAACTAGAAGAGGTTCACCTCAATCTCACAACTCCCATAGCAAGGGGGCTATGGCCGGGGACAGAGAGGAAAATCTAGAACAAATTATCAATGATCTGATAGCAAAAAGGAACAATAAATAAAATAAAAGTAGAGATAATGAAGGGAATAAATGAGAAAACTCAAAAGTTGAGAAATTATATCATTAAAGAAATATATGTACTCAAAAAGGAAGTAACAGAGCTAAAAAATTGATAGTCAATGACATGAGAGGGAACATGGGAGAATTTAATAACAGACTAACTTCTGTAAAATAAAATAGAACCTCAGCTATTGAAGAAAGAACATCTGACAACGAGGACAGGCTGACCAACCTAGAGCACACAGATGACAACAAAGAAAAACAACTAAGAGAACATGATCAGAATTTTTAAAATATCTGGGACGAAATGAGAAGAAACAGTCTAAGAGTAATTGGAATACAAGAAGAAAATGAAACACAAATGAATGGTATGAGGAACATCCTCAAGGAAATTGTGAAAGAAAACTTTTCTCATATAAAAATAGAATTAGACATGCTCATTCAGGAAGCCTACAGGATATCTAATAGGCCTAATCAAATAAGAAACTCACCAAGACACATCATATTCAAAATGCACAGCAGGGATACCAAGGAAGCAATATTAAAAGCAGCAAAGGAGAAACACCAAATCACATTCAGAGGTAAACCAGTAAGAATTGTCTGTGACTTTTCAACCCAGACTCTGGAGGCAAGAAGGTCTACGAAAGAAATTTTTCAACATCTGAATGACCACAACATGCATCCAAGAATTCTATGCCCGGCAAAACTCAGCTTCAAATTTGATGGAGAAATAAGAACTTTTCATGATAAGACAAAACTGCCAGCATTCGTAAAAAGAAAAAACCCGCCTTACAAAGAATTCTCAAGGAAACAATCCAGACAGAAGAACAAATAATCAACACCCAAAACCCACAAACAGAAGAAATTCAGTAAAAGTACCACCCATCAACAACCAACCAAGACAACCACAGATCTAGCTACATAAAATGCAATGACTATGAACCAATTACACACTTCTATTTTAACACTGAATGTGAATGCTTCAAATGCACCACTCAAAAGACACAGACGTGCAGACTAGATCAAAAATCAAAATCCAACAATATACTGCTTACAAGAAACCCACCTAACAGACAATGACATCCACAGATTAAGGGTGAAAGGATGGAAAGAAATCTACCATGCGTACAGACAAAGAAAGCAAGCCAGTGTCCCAATACTTATATCCAACAAAGTAGATTTCAATCATAAATCAATCAGAAGAAATAAAGAAGGTCACTACTTAGTGGGAAAAGGACCTACAACAGGAAGAAATAACCATAGTTAATATTTATTCTCCAAACAACAGTGCACCCAAATATATGAATAAATTACTTCATGACATCAAACCACTCATGGATCTCAACACAATAATACTGGGAGACTTCAACACTCCTCTGTCACCAACAGACAGATTATCAAAACAAAAAAATGAATAAAGAAATCACCAGCCTAAATAACTCCATAAATCAAATGGAATTAACAGATTAATGTAGAAGATTCCACCCAAGTTAGTGAATACACCTTCTTCTCAGCAGCACATGGATCCTTTTCCAAAATAGATCATACTCTGGGTAACAAAGATAATGTCAGCAAATATAAAAAAGCTGATATTATTCTGTTTCCTATCAAACCACAATGCCATGACCCCAGCAATCAACAGTAAAAATCATAACACAAAACACACATATTCATAGAGATTGAATAATACCCTACTAAATGAAGAATGGATCCAAGAAAACATGAGAGAAGAAATCCAAAAATTCTTGGAAGAGAATGAAAATGAAAACACAACAGATCAAAACCTCTGGGACAGCATGAAAGCATTTCTAAGGGGAAAGTTTACAGCATTGAGTGCCCACATGACAAATGAAGAGAAATCCCAAATAAATAAGCTTATGCTCCATCCCAAAGCCCTTCAAAAGGAAGAATAATCTAACCCCAAAGCCTGCAGAACAAAGGAAATAATCAAGATCAGAGCTGAAATCAATGAAATTGAGAACAAAAAAAAAAAAAAAACAATAAAAAAGAACTGATAAAAAAGTGCTGGTACTTTAGAAAAATAAATAAGAGCTATAGACCCCCTAGCCAATCAACTAAAAGGAGGAGAGAAATAAAGCAAATCTTAAATCTCCAATGAAAAGAGAGCGATCACCCCTGACCCCACGGAAATCCAACGAATTATAAGATCATATTTTGAAAATCTATACTCCTCCAAATTAGATAATATGGAAGAAATAGATAAATTTCTAGACACATACAACATGCCTAAATTGACACAGGATGATACTGAATTCCTAAACAACCCAATAACACGCACTGAAATCCATATGGCAATTAAAAGTCTACCAAAGGGTGGGGGGAGGGCTTAGGAAAATCACCTAGGAGACTAGAGGATGCGAATATAGGGGAATCATCTGAGAAGGTGATCTCTGACCTCCATGAGATATCCATTTAACCAGGGGTTCCTCTGGGGGAAACAGTAACATGAGGAACCCAAGCTGGGCATCCATGACTTGGCATTAGCCCTGGATAACTAAGTATATATACATTTGTTCTTGAATGTTTGATAATGTTTCCCCCTCAATTGTAACTCGATATCATCTAATTAAAAAATAAAATAAAATAAAATAAAAAATAAAACTCTACCAAAGAAGAAAAGCCTAGGACCTGATGGCTTCCCTGCTGATTTTTATCACATTTTTGAGGAGGCACTAACACTTCTTTTTATTAAGTTATTGCAAGACATTGAAAAGGAGGGAACTCTCCCAAATACTTTTTATGAAGCAACCATAACTCTGATACCAAAACCCAACAAGGACACACCAAAAAAAGAAAACTACAGACCAATATCCCTACTGAACCTGAACACAAAAATACTTAATGAAGTTCTAGCAAACCATATTCAAAAACTTATCAAGAAGATAATCCATCATGATCAAGTGGGCTTCATTCCAGGTATGCAGGACTGGTTCAACAAAAGCAAAACAATTAACATAATTCACCACTTAAACAGAATCAAGGACAAAAACCATGCGATCATCTCAATTGATGCAAAAAAAGGCCTTTGACAAAATTCAACAGCTTTTTATGCTCAAAACTCTAGAGAAGACAGGGATCAAAGGAACTTTTCTGAACTATGTAAAGGCTATATATGCTAAACCCTTGGCTAGTATAATACTAAATGGAGAAAAGCTGAAAGCATTTCCACTAAACTCAGAAACAAGACAAAGCAGTCCATTCTCACCACTTTAATTCAATATTGTTCATGAGACACTAGCTGGAGCAATAAGACAAAGAAAACAAAGGGATAATAATAGGAAGAGAGGAAGTCAAACTTTCACTTGTTGCTGACGATATGATCCTGTATCTGGAAGATACAAACAACTCCATCAGTAAATGGCTTGAACTTATAAACAGATTTGGCAAAATGGCAGGCTACAAGATCAACACCCATAAATCAATAACTTTCCTATACACTAACAATAATAGGGCAGAGGAAGAAATTAGGAAATCAGTCTCATTCACAATATCCTCAAAAAGAATAAAATACTGGGGAATTAACCTTACAAGGGAAATCACAGATCTTTACAATGAAAATTATCACATATTGAAGAATGAAATCCAAGATGACCTAAGAAGATGGGAAGATGTTCCATGCTCTTGGTTAGGCAGAATTAATATAGTAAAAATGGCCATTCTGCTACTATAGAGCTGTAGTAACAAAGACAGCAGGGTACCACTGTCATGAAAGGAAAGAAGACCAATGAAATAGAATAGAAGACCCTGAAACATACCCCCAAATCTTTAAGCATCTGAGTTTTGACAAAAGGGGACAAAATATTACATGGAGGAGAGACAGCCAATTCAACAAATGGTGCTGGAAAAACTGGTCAGCCACTTGCAGAAAATTGAAAATTGACCCATATCTTTCTCCTTGCACAAGAATCAAATTAAAATGTATCAAGGAGCTAGGAATTAAACCAGCTACCTTGTAACTGATAGAAGACAAATTAGGTCCAACACTTCAACTTTTGGGAGTAGGCAAAGACTTTCTCAACATGTCTCCTAAAGTGAAGGAAGTAAAGTCAAAAATCAGTGAATGGGATGTCATAAAGCTAAAAAGCTTTTGCATTGCCAAGGAAATAATCAAAATAGTCAAGAGGCTTCCAACGGAATGGGAGTGAATCATGGCCTTCGATTCTTCTGTCAGGGATTTCATATCCAGAATCTACAAAATCCTCAAAAATCTCAACTTCAAAAATACAAACAACCCAATCAATAAATGGGCCAAAGAGCTAAATAGAAACTTCTCAACAGAGGACATTGATGAAGCCAAGGAATACATGAGAAAATTCTCTAAATCACTAGTAATCAGAGAAATGCAAATGAAAACTACATTAAGATTTCACTTCATGCCAGTCAGATTGGCAAAAATGAAGAAAATAAACAATAGTAGATCCTGGAGGAGTTGTGGAGAGACAGGTACACTAGCACACTGTTGGTGGAACTGCAGACTGGTACAGCCCCTCTGAAAAGCAGGGTGGAGAATCCTCAAAAAATTAGGGATGAACCCACCATATGATCCTGCTATCCCTCTCCTGGGTATTTTTCCAGGGGATTTAGAATCAGCACATGACAGCGACACAGCAAAATCTATGTTCGTAGCAGCTCAATTTACAATAGCTAAATTATGGAAACAACCCAGATGTCCCTCACTGGATGAATGGATCCAAAAACTGTGGTACATTTATACCATGTAGTTCTACTCAGCAATTAGAAGCAATAATATTGTAGCCTTTGAAGGTAAATGGATGGCTATGGAAGAAATCATGCTGACCGAAGTCAATACAACCCAGAGAGTCAAGTATCGAATGTCTTCACTCATCTGTGGAGGTTGGAGCTAGATCTTGGCCATTGTGAAAGGTGGTCAATTCTCATGCTTTAAATCCTAAAAAGGTGTAGTGACATACAACCTAAGGCATTCATACAGATGTATTGGAAAGGGAGGGAAGGGATAAGGGTGGGTATTGGAGGGGGGTTTTAGCGGGTAAATCTAATTTTTGGAATATATATATATATATGTATATATACATACATATATATATATAATTATTGTTTCATTAGAAGCATGTTTGATTGTTCAACATATAAATTTCTTAAAAAAATAAAGTGTAAAAAAAAATTCATCTGTAAGAATAAAAGACCAAAATAGCTAAAGAAATACTAAGTAATAAAAGCAAAGCAGGAGGTATCACAACATCTGATCTGAAATTACACTGCAGAGCTATAGTTTAAAAAAAAAAAAAGAATGAAAGAACAGCACAGTAATGATATCAAAATAGACATGAAGTAGCAGCTCAATTTACAATAGCTAAATAACGGAACCAACTCAGATGCCCCTCACTGGATAAATAAATTCAAAAACTGTGATACATACACACATATACGCAATGGAATTCTACTCAGCAATTAGAAACAACGATACTGTGGCCTTTGAAGTTAAATGGATGGCAATGGAAGAAATCATGCTGAGCAAATTTAGCCAAACCCAGCCAGTAGTGGGTCAAATGCTTTCACTCATTTATGGAGGCGGGAGCTAAATCCAGGCTTGGGCGAAAGGTAGTCAAACTCAGCAAGAAAGGAAAGCAACACATTATCTAGGGCAACCATAGATATGTGGGGGGTGGGAAGGAAGGATAGGGCGAGATCTATGGAAGACAGTCAACAACATAGCATACTCTTTAACTCCTGAGAATCCAAATATCACTTCTGCAATCATTTAATTCTGGAAAATTCGCAATCTAAACATTTATATCTCTTGGAGGGATGAAACAAAAGAATCAAGAGACTGGGGTGTGAGCAATGTGGGGGAAATTCTGGTTTAAGAACAAATGCATATCATTATTATTTTATATGCATTTATGATTATACAATAACTCAGCTCCTTAAAAAAAAATTAAAAAGAAAATTTAAAAAACAGACATGAAGGGGCTGGAGCAGTGGCTCAATGGTTATGGCGCTTGCCTGGCATGTGCAAATATGCGAGTTCAAACCCTAGCACCATGTACAAAACAAAGTCTCGGAGCAATGAAAGCCACATGAAAAACTACATAAAATTGATTCTCTATCTCTCTCTCTCTCTCTATCTCTCTCTCTCTGTCCCTCTCTCATAGACATGAGGACCAATGGAATAGAATAGAAGACAGAGACAAAGTCAACAAAGCTATAGCGATCTGATATTTGACAAGGGTACCAACAATATATATTGAAGAAAAGTCCATCTTTTTAACAAACAGTACTGGGAAAAAAATGGTTAGCTATATGTAGAAAAATAAAACTAGACCCCTATCTCTCAACCTGCAAAAAAAACTCAAATAAAATTGGAACAAAGACTTAGGAATCAGACCAGAAATTTGGCAACTGCTAGAAGAAAACATAGGATCAAGACTCCATCATACAGGTGCAGGCACCAACTTCCTTAACAAGACCCCCAAAGCGCAAGCAATAAAACCAATAATCAATAAGTGGGATACCACTAAACCGTATAGCTAAGGAAACAATTATATGGAATGGGAGAAAATCTTGGCCAGTTATCCCTCCTATAAGGGATTAATATCCAAATATTACAAAGAACTAAAAAAAAAAAAACTTAACACCAAAAAACCAAATGACCCATCAATAAAATGCCCAAAAGAACTAAACAAAAACTTCACAACAGGAAAAAAAAAAAAAGAAAAAAGCACAAAAGGTCAAAAAATACATGAAAAAACATGTTCAACATCTCTAGTAATCAGGGAAATCCAAATCAAAACACTAAGATTTCATCTCACTCCAGTCAGAATAGCAATGATCAAGAACACAAACAACAATAAATGCTGGCAAGGTTGCAAGGAGAAAGGTACACTGATACACTGTTGGTACAGAACAGTACAAACATTATGGAAAGCAGTACGGAGATTCCCCAAAAAATAGGAATGGAACCACCACATGACCCAGCTATCCCACTCCTGGGTATTTCCCAAAAGAACTAAAATCAGCACACTACAGTGACACTATCACATCAATGTTTATAGCAGTACAATTCACAGTAGCTAAATTATGGAATCAATCCAGATGCGCATCAATAGATGAATGGACTAAGAAACTGTGATATGCTGGGGCTGCAGCGGGTGCTCGGTGGTTACAGCACTTTCCTGTCATGTGTGAGGATGCAGGTTCAAACCCCAACATCACATACACAACAAAGGATCAGTGCAACGAACACCCCCTGAAAAACTACATAAAATTAATTCTCTCTCTCTCTCTCTCTCTCTGCTAAAAAAAAATTGTGGTATTTGTGTGTGTGTATATATATATATATACACACACATATATATACACACACATATATATATATAAAACACAAATGGTCAAAAAATATATGAAAAAAATGTTCAATATCTCTAGCAATCAGGGAAATGCAAATCAAAACTACACTAAGATTTCATCTCACTCCAGTCAGTATAGCAATGATCAAGAACACGTTTGTGTGTGTGTGTGAGAGAGAGAGAGAGAGAGAGTGTGTGTGTGTGTGTGTGTGTGAGAGAGAGAGAGAGAGTGTGTGTGTGTGTGTGTGTATGTACTGCAGTTCTACTCAGCCATTAAAAAGAATGAAGTTATGGCATTTGCTGGCAAATGGATGGAAATGGAGAATGTCATGCTAAGTGAAATTAGCCAAACTCAGAAACTCAGGTTGATGCTTTCTCTCTCTCTCATCTGCAGAACCTAGAGCAAATCAAAAGAAACGGGGACTAGAGCGGTGGCTCGGCAGTTATGGCACTTGCCCAGCATGCTCAAGTACACGGGTTCAAACCCCAACACCCCCATACACAACTAAGTGTCACAGCAATGGAATCCATGTGAAAAACTCAACAAAAATTGATTTTCTCTCTCTCTCTCTCACATACACACTGTCCTTCTCTCTTTAAAAAAATAAAAAATAAAAATAAAAACAAAGGAAAGGGGCATAGAGGATAAGATTACATAAAGAACCAGTCAAATACAAATTATAGTTAAAGAAAGGAAGTCTAGTAGAGTAGAGGAAGAAGAGGAGGGGGAGGGAGGACAGAAAGAGAGAAAGGAGTGAGGATAGGGAGGAAAAGGGAGCAATCATGAATCGAAATTGATTTCCATGAATCCATCAGTTTGTTTAAATGAACCCAACTACTATGTATCACCATAAAACTCCAATTTAAAAAAAAATAAAACTCTCAATAAGCTGAGCTGCAAGTGCTTACTGAGTAAACACCTGAAATGGGCTACACGGGCAAAAATGGTAATGTAAATGACAATCTTATGAATAGAAACCACCCATTTTCAAAGAACCATGATTCTGTAATCACTACAAATGTGTAATTTAGTGATTCAAAAACATCTCAGGAATCTTCTGGGTCCCCAATGATCAAAATGTTTATTCTGAATGAGAAAAATAAGGGGGAAATAATAGCTATTTAACTTAAAAACTGATTTTTATTTTTCCTATCACTTTTTTGTTCATCATAAATTTATAAAATTGAAGAAAGACAAATTAGACTACTGATTAGCCAAAACTTATAAAGTGTAAATAAAGAACTTCCTTATTTGAAAATAACATAGAACAACTGGGGCTGGGGTGATGGCTCAGAGGTTACAGGTGTTACCTGGCATATGTGAGAACGCAGGTTCAAACCCCAGCACCATGTTCACAATGAAGTATCAGAGCAATGAAAGACACATGAAAAACTAAATAAAACTGATCCCTTCTCTCTCTCTCTCTATCTCTTTAAAAAAAGAAACAAAGAAAAAAGTAACATGCAACAACCAATTTAAATAAGAATCAGACTCAATTTTTTATTATAGAAATTTTCACAATATATAACTGCTATGGTGTGAATGCTTGTGTCCACACCCCCACCAAAAAAAAAAAAAAGAAAGAAAGAAAGAAAAATCATATTTTAAAATTCTAGCCCAAAAATTTTAGGACGGTATCAAGAGTTAAGTCTTTCAAAGAGGTGATTAGGTTAAGAAGGCCTTGTGACTGGGTTTACAAGTCCCAGAGCATAAGTTACCTTCCTCACCCCTTCCACCTGTGAGGACTCTGCAAGGAGTCCTCATATAAGTCATATAAGAGGAACTAGCCCCTCAAAAAATACCAAATCTACTGACTCCTTAATCTTGGACTTCTCAAACTTCAGATATGGAACTAAAATTTTGTTGCATGTAAGCAACCCAGTCTACAGTATTTTGCTATTGCAGCCCAAATGTACTAAGGCAACAACAGCACAGAGAATGATACAATAACCCCAATAGATTATCAATTTGTTTTAATAATTATTATGCTAACCTCATTCATGAATATTACCTTCCAAGATTTTTGAACCAAATCCCACGATCATAAAATCTTAACTATAACTATCTTAGTGTGTACTCTAAAAATGACTTTTTAAAAAACATAGAAATGAATATTTAACACTTAAAATTTTTCAACAGGAAAGATTAAAATTTTAAAAAATTGAGAGTTTACATTTCCCTACTTGCCATATAAAAGTCTGCTATTATTATTTGTGGCTTTTTAGCTAATTTGGTTGAACTGTAATCACACTAAGTCTATACTTTCTGATTAATTCAGAACTAGAGTATGTTTCTTTTAACCCTTAGGTCTTTGAATTTTATTTTCATACTCATACAACAAAAATGCTATAAATCTGAATGAATTTAGGAGATACAATAGACAAAATAGAAATTTAAAACAAAAAATATTAAATTTGTCTCTCAAAAATTTTGAGTGTCTATTGAGCACCTCAGATTCTACTCATATTAAACATAAAAAATAATGCTTGTCTTGCTGAGTGCAATGGTTCATACCTGTAATCCCAGCAGCTTGGGAAGCTAAGGCAGAAGGATCACAAGTTCAAAGCCAGCCTCAGCAACTTAGTGAGGCCCTGAGTAACTCAGCAAGACCCTGTCTCAAAATAAAAAATAAAAAGGGCTGGGGATGAGGCTCAGTGATTAAGCACCACTAGGTTCAATCCCCAGTACCAAAATAATAGGGCTGGAGCGGTGGCTCAGCAGTTTCGGCGCTTGCCTGGCAAGCACGAGGACCCGGGTTCAAACCCCAGCACCACGTACATAGCTGAGTGTTGGAGCAACTAAGGCCATGTGAAAAACTGAATAAAGTTGTTTCTCTCTTTCTTTGTCTCTCTCACTGTCCCTCTCTCTTTAAAAAAAAAAAAAATAACAAAATAATAATAATGATAAATGCTTGTCTAGCTTTCTTTTTCATCAAAAGAAACAATTTCCATAATTTATAACTTCTATATAAGGAGCCAACAAATTTTTCTGAGGGGCCAGATAGCCAATAGTTTAGGCTTTGTGAACCAGAATGTTTCTGTTCCAACAATTTCACCTTCATAATATACAAATCAGTATAGCTGTGTTCCAATAAAACTTTATTTACAAAACAGAGAGCAAACTCAATTTGATCACCAGGTCATAGACTTCTAAGTCCCTGTTCTACAGGATAATGGCCACTAAAGTTGTATACCTATCAGAATAGGGGCAAAAATTAAAGATTAAGTAAAACAAAGAAACAAGGAAATGTGAGTCTATAATGATAGTGTCGCCAACTTTACTAAGATATGAAACACTGCACTAGTCTGACCAAACACCAGTATTTTAAACAGTGCAACATATGATGATGCCAAGAAAGGAATTAATGCAATGAACTGTTCTATTGTTCTGCTGAGTGCTTTTACAATTTTAGACACAGGCCAAACAGATAGATATACCTTCTGCCTTTCCCAATTAGTCATACAGGTAAATGAACTTTTTACTTAAAGACTTCTTAGAAAACACCATTGTATATATAGACTTGCCACCCTATAGAATGACCTGCTTCTTCAACAGATGACACATGTTTGTTTGTTCTCAGTACCAGGCACTAAATCGAGGGACACCCTATCTTTGAGTTAAATATTCAGCCCTTCTGTTTGTTTGTTTGTGATAGGGTCTCAGGTTGCCTAGACTGGCCTCAAACTTGCAACCCTCCTGCCTCGGTCTCTTGAGTTACCAGAATTATAGTCATGTACTATTACGCCCCACTTTCATTTGCTTTTAATAGTTTTTCTATCTCCATGCATGAACAATGTATATTTGCTGAATGAGTGAATGGATAAATGAATTAATACCTAACTGGATGTAAACATTTACTTCTAACATGATATGGATGAACTTCACAAATTTCTAACAATATACATATGGGCAAGTCTGGGACTCATGTTCTTTAACTGCAAAATGTGTTAACTACATAAACTGTACAATTTTTATAAGATAATGCACATAAATTACATGAAACAGTGACTGCTATGATGCACAAATGCAATAAATGTTAATTATTATAAGTTCATAGTAAATCCATGATATGTTTATGTTGATTTATGATATTCAATGAATTTTATATAACTACTACAGTTATACAGTGAACTTCAAGGTATGTGAAAGGTTTCTACTACTCAGTAAGATTGAGCAACGAGAAAGAAATTTGCCCTTTTGCCTGAACCAATGAATAAAATAGCAAACAAAATATAGAAAACAACCTCAGACATTAGACATAAGGCAACAGAGGACAGCCATCTTTGAAAGAAAGAAAGTACCAAAAACCTTGCCTTACTGCAATCACAGTGTTCACTTTCATTACTGTGAGCAGTTTCTAGGCCATAGTATAGGAGGAGCACAGCCATCTCTGAGTTGAGAAGACAGAGCTGGACGAGACAGGGCAAAGAGGTAACAATTCATAGGGCAGAGTACCAGAAAGAAGAGAGCTATACAGAGAAAAGATTCCAGAGATCTGCAGAGAGCACCTTTTTGTATAAGAGGAAATTACCCAAAGCCTTGGAACAAATAATCTGACAATTCTAAAGAAACAATCCCCAAGGGTTCGTGCCCCAGTGGAACCATGAGGCGTGTTTGGGCTGGAAAGGTGGCTCAGCAGTTTTGGCGCTTGCCTTGCAAGCATGAGGACCCGGGTTCAAACCCCAGCACCACGTACACAACTGAGTGTTGGAGCAACTAAGGCCATGTGAAAAACTAAATAAAGTTGTTTCTCTCTTTCTCTCTCTCACTGTCCCTCTTTCTTTAAAAAAAAAAAAAAAAAGAAACAATCCCCAAGTTCAGATAGAGGTAGGAACAGCTCTGGCTACCATCAGCCAGAGTAAAAAGCCTCATTCTATCTGCATCTGTCCTATTATTCCAAAGGGTTTTGCCTCAATTTCTCAACAAAATTAGTGTTAGACTAAATGTTTCTTCTCGTCTCATACAACAAAGTTGAAAGTAAGACCTGAAAGGTCTTTTCAAATAACTTAACCACAACTTAGAATAAAGTTCAAGAATATTTGCTAAAACACAAAAATATTCAGCACCAAAAAAAGGTAAAATTCACAATATCTGGAATCCAATAAAAAATTACCAAGCATACAAAAAAAAGCAGACAAACTACTATAGTAAGAAGAAAAATCACTTAATTGAAAACAACATAGAAATAACAAAGATAACAGAATCTACAAACAAACATATTAAAACAGTAGTTACAACTCTGTTCATTACATTCAAGAAGGCATAGGAAATATTAAACATGCTCAGTAAACAAATAGAAGACATTGTTTAAAAGATGGAAATCAAACGTCTGGAAATTATAGACTACAATGTCAGAAATGAAAACCAAACTGGATTGGATTTGCAAATGATTAGACATTGCAGAAAAATAATCAATAAACTTTAAACAACAATCGAAACTTCAAAATGAAGCAGGAAAAAAAAGAACAGAAAAAAGGAAACAAATCTATAGAACTATTACTACAGGAGGCCAAATACAGATGCTGCTCAACATACAATGGAGTTACAGCCAATCAATCCACTGTAACTGAAAATATCATTAAGTCAAAAACACATTAAATATACCTAACCTACTGAATTAGCAACATAGTATCAGCAACTATAGAGTATCCATTGTTTACCTTTATGGTCAGGTGACTGACTGGGTACCAAGGCTCACTGCAGATGAAAGTATGGTTTCTATTGAATGAAAATTGCTTACACACCACTGTAAAGTCAATATACTGTAAGTCAAATCATAGTAAGTTGGGGTCTTTCTGTATACATATAAGCAGAGTCCACGATGGAGGTACCAAAAAAATACCTAATGGAATAATGATTAAAATTTTTCCAAAGATGAAATATATATTCCTACCCATCCAAGAAGCAGAACAAACCAAAACCAAAGACATTATAAGAAAGCTATAAACCAAGATCACACATAAATATAATGTAAAAATTCTGTACAAAATATTAGCAAGTTAAAACCAAAAATATGCAATATATAGAATATATAAAGATAATACACTGTAACAAAGTAGAATTTATCCCACTAATATAATAATTGCTTTTAACAATCAAAATCAGTTAACCTCTACATTGACCAAATAAGAAAAATTATAAGATCTCAGAAGATGCAAAAAGAACCACTTGACAAAGTAAAACACTCATATTAAAATTTTTCAGCATAGTTAAGAAACTTTCTCAACACAATAAAGAGGATCTATGATAAACCTATAGCAACAATCAAACCTAACAGTGAAAGACCAAATGCTTCTTCCTAGGATCAAATTCAAGGTAAGGATGTCCTCTCTCATAATTCTATTCTACACTGTACTAGAGATATTGGTCAGTGCAAGAAAGCAAGAAAAGAAATTTAATTTAAGGACTCTATATTAGAAAGAAAGAAGTAAAATTATCTTTATTCACAGAAGACATGATATCTATGTAGAAAATTTTATGGAATCTATAAAAATGGTAATAGAATATATGATTTTAGCAAACTCCAAGAAATCAATACAAATATAATGAAACCAATCACATTTCTATATATTGGCAATGAACAACTGAAAGTTAATATTTATTAAATACACCACTTACCATAGCATCAAAAAATAAGGAAACGTCTTGGTATAAGTATGATAAAATATGTATAAGACCTATACATTCCAAAATATAAAACCCTCTTCAGAGGGGTTAAAAAAGACCTTAATAAATGGATTTATGGGAATCCTAAACAAAATTCCAGCAATACACTTAAGGAAATGGGCAAGCTAAATTTAAAATATATGAATTTTAATTTTCTAAAATATATGAAGTCTAAAATATCAAAATAATTTTGAAAACAAAGAATAAAGATAAAGAACTAGGTATGTGAGAAAAATCAGAAAGCTACTTCCAGGCAAGTGTAGCATTATTATATGATTCCATTTTAATGAAGAGATGGCCATCACATTTTCTCATGTATTTTCTCTCTGTAAAATACTGAAATATTACACATCCCCTTTGACAAATGCCTCATTTTGTTCCCTCTTTCCTCCTTCCCTGAAGTAATCACCTGACTTTCATAACCTTCCTTCCAAAATGTTTTTGTGCATCTGTGTACCAAAAAAAATTAGAGTAGTGTTGATGTTATGGAGGAATATACAAGAATGAGAAAAGCTTAAAATCAGGGCAACAGTTACTAGAGATACAGCAGAGACAGGGTCCGAGTAAGGATGTAGGACAGTGGGAAGGGTGAGAATTCTGTTAGAAAGTCTGTAGCTTAAAATCCTTTGCTGATGTTTTATTTCCTAATCGGTGTAATAGGAAACACTTTAATTATTATTTTGTAATTTTTTAAAAAAATATAAGTTAAAGTAACAAATCATCAGCAACATGATTTTTGTTTTACTCTACAACATGGAAATCTACTGGTAGGAACTGAATTGTGGCCCCCTAATAATTCATATGTTCAAGTCTTAGTCCCCAACGTGAAATCTGGAGAGAGGGCCTTTGGGAGATAACTAAAAAAAGATGAGGTCATGAAGACAGCACCTTCATGAGAGGTTACTGACCTCATTTGAAGAAGGAAGTATTTCTTTCTCCCTTCTCTCTTCCTCTCTCTCTATGTGCCTGTCTCTCTCAGTCTCCAGTTCTCTCTCTCCACACCCCTATCCTCCAACTCCTCTCTCCCTCCCTCTTTCAATCTCTACCCCATCCCCTCTCAAAGGTGAGGACACAGTAAGAAGGCAACATCTGGAAGCTGAAAAGCAAGCCCTCATCAAAAACCAAATAAGCTGAAACTTCTTTTTGGTCTTCCCAGCTTCTAGATCTATAAAAAATAAATTCCTGCTGTCTAAGCCACCCAAATCTATGATATTTTGTTATGGTACTTCAAACAAACCATAGCAATCCATGTTACTACATACAAATGTTTCCTTTCTTTTTGGGCAGAGAGAGTGGTACTGGGGCACTTTACCAGAGGCACTTTACCACTGAGCAACATCCCCAGGTCTATTTATTTATTTATTTAGGTACAGGATCATGCTAAGTTGCTTAGGGTCTCACTAAACTGCTGAGATTGATCTCAAATTTGTGATCCTCCTGTATTAGTCTTCTGAATTGCTGGAATTACAGATAAGCACCACCACACCCTAGCTTCCTTCTTCTTCTTCTTCTTTTTTTTTTTTAATGCCACAAGTTACCAATAACATGAATAGAAAACAATTTAGCCATTGATGGACATTTACATTGCTTATTGTTTTATATTCCACAAGCAACATTTTATACTATACTTTCTAAAGTTTGAGCTATATTTTTCTGAATGATGTAACAAAGGAATTTAATGTAATGTTTTTCCACTAGGTAGCCAATTGTCCCAACACAATTTACTGAATTCACCATCCTTTTCCCCCACAATGATTTGAGATATCATTTATCATAGACCAAATAGTCTTATACACAGAGAGCTTCTAGACTTAAAGTTCTGTCCCACAGATCTTTTAATTTCTCTTTGGTGAGATGCATAAGATAGATAAAGAATAAAACACTGTTCATTATTAGTGCTGGATAACAGATTCATAAGAGCTATTCACAATGTTCAATGTACTTTTATTCTAAGAATTTCCCCAAATTAATTACTTTAGACACTGAAGTTCACTGCATAAAATACTTAAGTTTCACAATAATACAACGCCAATTTGGTACACTTTAGACTCTGGACTTCAATATTTAAGAAATTTTTAAAGTTTCACAATAATGTGATCCCAACTTAGTAACAGCAAAAAAACCCTCTTGAAAATCAACTACAAAACAAAAAATTAACTTGGATCTCCTCTGCTTTCATCCATAAAATTCTATTCCATCTGGAGTTTTAACAAGGGTATAAAATGATCCAACATCACAGAACAAAGTATGCCTTACTCTCAAAGGCATACTACTGCTAATTTGTAACCAAATGCATCAGCCTTCTGTGGGTAAAATAGCCCTTAAACAATGCATACACCAAAGACCAAAGACCAAGGAAAGTTGAGACAGACAAAGTGGTTACCAGGGAGGAATTCTGCCGGCTGACAGCTTGCCCTTCTGCCCTTCACATAAGAGTCTGTTTGCAACGGAGACTGGGTTCTTGATTCCTATAAAATAAAATAGGCAGAAAAAAAACAATCAGAAATGTCACCAAGTTTCCCACTCAGCTTTGTTTTGTTTCAACAGAACAACTTTAAAATATCTTAGAAATTCTTCTCTTTCAAGGTATTAAATACACTAATAAAAACTAAGTTATCATGAATACTAAAAGTCAAATTTAAAAACAAATGAACATCTAGTGGATATAAAGAAAGAACAAATATAAAATAAATACACGTTTCGTTTTGTATTACAGCAGCAAATATTAAATTTGAAATACTACATATTTAAATTAGGTCCCTTTTTAATAGATTTCACAATAGAAAGCAAAAAATGACTGAAAATGTGTGTCATTCACCTACTATCAACACTAAATGAATGTTCAGGCATTTATTGACCATAAAATCTTTAAGGAAAAAAAATCTTTAAGGAATAAATATGGTTATAAACAGCTTCAATTTTACCATGGAAGGAAAAAATTAATAGAACACAGTAAGCCAAAGCTTTAAAGTATAATCTATGAGACAAAAACAATAGAAAGAAAGATCTTCAAATTGAATAAGAGTTAGGGGAAGGTGAAGTATTTTCAAGACTTTAACCTAAAATGTGGTTTGGACAGTTTCTTGGAAGCAAAACAGTGAGATGGCAATACTAATCTCGCAATATCCTTACCTCAGAGGACAGTTTTATATGATAAACACCGTCCAGAACATTAACAATGGCAAATATGATAATGACGATGGTGATGATGATAAGGATAATAATGATGGTATTGGTGGTGATGATGACGATAATAGTGATGATGATAGACGGCAACAAAAGTAACCTAATACCTAATGTGCACCAGGTCCAGTGCCAAACTCCTAAGTCGATTAGATGATTCAATTAACAGATCTCTCAATTCAACCAATATAACTATGCTCAGGAACCCTATCTTATTAACAATGAAACATTTGTACAGAGGGTTTAAGTTGCTGTCCAAGGTCACAGAGTTGAGATTTTAACACAGGCAGCAAGTGCCAGAGACCATGCCCTAAACCACTAACCTATGGATGCTTCACAATATATTAGAGAAGGAAAAAAAGCAGTGGGATATAAAGAAACTACAAAAACTTAAGACTATCAGATTGACTTAAACAAAGTGAATTGTAGAAATTTAGCTAAATACCAAAAGTTCTGCCACAAAAAAAAGTGCAAAATATCAAAATAGGAAAAGCACAGATCAGATCTCTATACTACTTCTTAAGACATCAGTGAGACAATCAACAATGTAGCATACTCTTTACTCCCTTGAGAAGTCAAATATTATGTACTTAATCATTTAATTCTGTAAAATTCACAATCTTATACATATACATATAGTCAATTATATTTTCTAGGGGCATAATATAGAAGAATCAAGAGACTGAGGTATGGGTAGTATGGGGGTAACTATGGTTTATGATCAAATGCATAGCATATTGTTATTTTACACTCATTTATGATTGTAAAACTACTCAACTCTAATAAAAAAGATATTTCTAAATATAATGATTCAATATTGTAAAGACATTAATGATTACTAAATTAACATATAAATTCAAATCTATAAATTTGCCAGCAAAACTTCAAAAGGATTTCTATAATGTACGATCAGCTATTAATCAGGAAAACTCTTCAAGAAAAATGAAGAAGTACCCTACAAGACACTATTTCTTATTCAAAGCTACTCTAAGAGTGTGGTTTGAGTAAAAAAAAAATAGATAAATATATCAATGGAATAAAATAAAAGTGTGGATTTAGGTATTTAATATATAGAGAGTGTTTCAAAACAGTGGGAAAAGAATAGATTACACACTAAAGGTAAAAAGAACAAAAATAAAAAGCACAGGAGTGAGATGCTCTTTATACCAGCTATCAGTTTATTACTTCTCAACTATAAATATTCCCTTTGTTGCCTCATATGCAAAAACTAATATGAGCCCTTTAAATATATTTCTCTTGCCAGCTGGCACAGCAGTAAACACTGTCAGTAGAGGGCAGTGGAGATACACTGTAGTAAGAAAGGGTAGCTTGCTGGCTACCCTTTCTCCACTATTTGGCCCTGACAAGGTATTCTATAGTGCTGAGTACCCTGGGGGGTGCAGCTTTCTCCAGCATTAGAGCACCACAAGTAACCTAATCAGCTTCTGATTCAGGCCACAGCAGCACAGCAGACCCCTGTACCGAATACACTGTCTCTGATCCTCACAGCCTGTCCTTTGTTCCAGAGGCACGCACAGTAAGTTTTCAATGGAAACAGTTACCTCATAAGCCTCATATGCTGCGCATATGAGGTTTAATTCCAAAAGCCCCTTAACTCCTGTGTACCCACTTACCAGCTTGAGCTGACCTGTGCTCCACAGGATTAGTCCTGCACACAGAGTGTGCACCAGCTCTAACCTGGGTAATCGCGCAACTTCTAATGGGCTGCGATCACTTCTTCAACAAGGTCTGAACACAATTCGAAGTTTATTTTTCCTTGAGTTTTCTCCCTCTGCTCTAGGATACACTTTGAGTTCTCTTTCCATTTCCTTTTTCTTTTTCTTTTTCTTTTTTTTTTTTAAACTAGGGAATTGAACTCAGGGTCACTTCACCACTGACCCACATCCTAGCCTTTTTTTATTTTTTATTTTGAGGCAGGGCCTTTCCTAATTTGCTTAGGTGCCTGGTTAAATTGCAGAGCCTAGCTTCAAACTTTTGATCCTCCTGCCTCAGCCTCCTAGTCATTGGGATTACAGGTGTTTGCCACCACACCAGGCTCTTTCCATCTTTATATAATTACTTTCTTATCTCTTCTTAACAACTCTTTATATTAAATTTCTCCATTTTTGAGCTGGAGTGGTGGCTCAGCAGTTACAGCGCTTACCTGGTACACGCGAATACATGAGTTCAAACCCCAGCACCACATACACAAGGAAGTGTCCAAGGAATGAAAGTCACATGAAAAACTAAATAAAAATTGCTTCTCTCTTTTACTCTCTCTCTCTCACTATCCTCCTCTTTCTTTTAAAAAAAAAAAAAAATTGGGGCTTGGGGACTTAGCTCAGTGGCAGAGCACTTGCCTAGCACGCGCGCGAGGCCCCGAGTTCAGTCCTCAGCCCTGGGAAAAAAAATTTTTTTTCTCCATTTATACTGCATGGTTTCTACCCTTGTAGGCTGACTCATACAAACACAATAATTTGAACAAATTACTAAATCTTTCTTAGGTCTCAGTTTCCTCACTTATAAAATAAAAATAATGATTTCAAAAGGTTACTGTGAGAATTACATGATTTAATATACGTAGACTACCATAGAACAATGCCTACCATGTTATAGTCACACAAAAGTGATGGTTGTTATTATTGTTATTACTCATTCAATAAATTTCATAGGGACAATTTTTTAATCATTTTAGGAAAAAGTGAGGTATTCAAACAGGTAAATGAAAAACAAATTATACACATTAAAAAATATAGGTGACTATGCCTAGAGCGGTAGCTCAGCGGTTACGGCGCGAGTTCAAACCTCAGCACTATGTACACAACGAAGTCTCGGAGCAACAAAGGCCACATGAAAAACTAAATAAAAGTGTTTCTTTCTCTCTTTCTCTCCCTCTCTCTCTCTCACTGTCCTTCTTTCTTTTAAAAAAAAAATGTGTATATGTGAGTGTGTGTGTGTGTGTGTGCTTATAAATTGAGAGGAAATTTAAGAAATGTAAATTACAAAAACTATAAAAGGGAAAGAAATGTTTGACAAATAAAATCTGCAAATTCAAATATGACAAATAATATGATGAACAGATTTTTCCCAAGGCAAGCCATACAAGATGTATGAATACTCAATTCACAGAAAAATACTAATAGCCTTTAAGCACATGAAGTAAATTTCATAATAAAAGAAATTAAAATTAAAGCTAATTAAATACCTCTTCTTGCACATTATAAAAGCAGGAAAGAATATAAACAATCAGAACAAATGAACAATCAAATTGACCTGGCATATATAGGGCACTGTATTCAATACCTGCAAAATACATATCCTTTTAAAGTTCAAGTGGAACATTTATCAAAATACACCATAATCAGAGCCATAAAGTAAGTCTCAAAAACTTTCAAGGAATAGGAAGTATGCAAGATAAATTCTCTGAACACAGTGGAATTAAACCAGAATTCAATAAATAAAGCTAACAAACAAGTCTTTAGGCAAGTAAATTTGATAAGTGATATGAAAAAGACATTCCTTGGAAAGCAGGCATGAGAAAAAGAAAATAGACAATATTATTAAATTCTAAAGATAATGACTCCCATATTTTAAAACTTCCCAGAAATAGATTGGAGATGTGGCTCAGTGGTACAGTGATTGCCTAGCATGCTCACAGGCCTTAGTTTTGATCCCCAGTACCACAAAAAATTAATAAAATAATGATTAAAGTTTTTTTTAAAAAACTTCCCACAAACAAAATCCCACTAATTTGGAATAGTTAACAAATTCTTCCAACTAGAAATCATTCCAATTATACACAAACCCTTTCAAAGAACAGAGAAAATGAAATCCCTAACTCATTTTATGAGACCAGTCCTAACAGCATACAAAAACAATCCACTACACACATAGATACCTGATTTCCCAGGACAATTCTGAGAGGAAAAGGTTGATGTTTCAATAAAAGGCAATGAACAATTTAGAAATCCATATAAAGAAACAAATAAATGTTAACACCCCCCATCTCACACACACACGTTAATCTGAACTTGATCAGAAAGATAAATATGAAAGATAAAAAAACAATAAAATTATTAAAAGAAAACAAGAGAGACAAACTTCAGAACCACCAGTAGGGAAAAAAATCTTAAAATACCAAAAGAATTAACCACACAGAAAGGTTGATTTGTATCCTTGTATCAAGGATTTGTATCAAAATATACACAATACTCTGACAAATCAATAAAAACTATACAACACAAATATGCAAAAGTGGACACATACTTCAAAACAAGTTCACTTGGCCTATGTAAAGTTATCAATATCATGAGTCACTAGGAAAACTCAAACTGAAATATCAATGCATACATATCAAAACAGCTGAATTTTAAAAATAATAACAATGCCAAAATTTGCCAAGGATATATTGAAATGTTCATACATTATAAGAGCATAAACTGCAACAAGCACTTTTGAAAACTGGCAATATCTACTAAAACAAAGAATATATGTACCAAAATGTACCATTCCAAATCCTAGGTACATAGCCAAAAGAAATCAGGAAAATACCTCTACCAAAACACATATCAAAGAATATTCATTGCAACTTTATTAATAAATTAGTCAAGAACTAGACACTGTTTCAAACATTCACTAAAAGTAGATAAAATAATTTATGGTATATTCATGCAATGAAATACTATTGAGCAACAGAAAAGAAAGAACTACTGTGACACAAAATATGAATCAATCTCACAGGCATAATAACAAGCACCCCCCACCCCGCAAACAAACAAAAAATAGATACACAGTCATCCCATTTCATTCATACCAATTTCAGGAACAGGCAAATTGGTCAATGGTGCCTAAAATCAGAATGGGGGAAGGAAACATAAGAAGTATGGACTAGGAAGAAGCACAAAGGGCCATTCTGGGATTACAGAAATTTTCTACTTCTTAACATAAAAAACATTTAATGCCTTGATAGAGGTGTATACATTTATATACATGCGCAAGTACACACGTTCAAACCCCAGCATTGCGTACACAACGAAGTCTCAGAGCAACGAAAGGCACATGAAAAACTAAATAAAACTATTTCTCTCTTTCTCTCTCTTTCTCTCTCACTGTCCCTCCCTCTTTTAAAAAAAAATCACAAAGTAAAACTACATCTCTATTACATAACTGTAATATCAATGTATAAATACATTGATAATGGAACTGGATTTTCACTGGTTAAACCCCAGGGCAGAAGAGAATGAAAAGGAAAGATTTGTAAAATAAAAGGCAAACCCTATTATATCATCTATTTTTTACAGTAAAAATGTTCATGTGTATTTCAGGTTGAAAAATAATAGATTATTCTAAATCAAGTTTTAAATGTTTGAAATCTCTTGAAGAGATAAGAGGATGATGATCTCATTCTAACCAAAGACTTAGAAACCGGCTGCTTTACTGTCTGAAATTATTCACAGCAAGATTTTATATTTTAAATTCAGTAAAAGAAGAAAAATATTGTTTACAACACTATTTCAAGCAAGAATGGTGAAACAGACTGGACTAAGACTTTAGAAAACATGAAATGATAGTATGCTGAGTTTATCAAAGAATAGAGACAGTATGTCATAATACCCACATACCACTCAGTGCTCCAACTGCTCCAAAATTTAAGGATTTTCCATCCATTATGCTGGCATCACATTCAATTTCCCCTAAGAGATTTAGATTAGATCCCATCCCTGCATTTGTAAAAGGAGAATCCTAAAAGACAAAAATAAAAATTGAAATACCATTAGTCTTAAAACAGAATACCAATCTTTCATAAACTCTTCTAAAAACTAGTAGGTGAGAAAACGCTTCTCAACGTATTGCATGATGACAATACTACACTGATAAGAAAACAAGAAAAAGTATGAGAAAAGAAAACTACAGATCAATATATCTTGTAAATATTTACACAAAAATTATCAAAGAAAATCCCACAAACCAAACCCAGCGCAATAGCAAAAAGATTCTATATCATAAAACAGAGGGATCCCAGGAAAGCAAGATTGGTTTAATAGCTGAAAATCAATATAATACCCCATGTTAATAAACTAAAAGAAAAAAGCATAATCATTCAAAACCCAACACCCTTTTATTAGAGAAATACTCCATACACTAAAAATACAAAGTAGCTTCCTTAACATGATGAAGGGAACCTACAAAAAAAATAGAGGTAACATTATGATTAATAGTGAAAGACTGACTACTTCCTCTAAGATCAGGAACAAGATGTAGACGTTCACTCTCACCACTCTATTCAACAAATACTGGATAATCCAGTAAGAAAATTAGGCAACATAAATGAAATAAAGAGCAACTACGTCAAAGAGGAAGAAGTAAAATTATCTCCATTCAAAGATAACATGACTTTGTATATAAAAAGTCTTAAAGATGCCATAAAAATGCTATGAAAACTATAAAATAGCTAGGAATAAATTTAACAAAAGTATAAGTTTTATGCACTAAAAACTATAAAACATGTCAAAAAATTAATACCCAAATAAATGGAAGAACATCCATGTACATGGAGCAGAGGACTCAATATTGTCACAATGACATTATTCCTTAAATTGATCTAATTCAACACAACTGCTTATCAAATGTTAGCTACCATTTTTGCAGAAGTTGACAACTTAATCCTAAAATTCATATGGAAATTCAAGAGACCAAGAACAACCAAAACTATCTTGAAAAGGACAGAACTGAACTCATACTTCTAGGTTTATAACTTAGAGTAATCTGTGATAAACAAAGATAGACATTTAGCAAGGCAATTGAATTAAGAATCCAGAAATAAGCCCTTCATCTATGGTTAATTCAAAAAGGATAAAAAAGAAATAAAGAAGGGATGATCTTTTCAATAAAGGGTGCTGGGACAAATTGTTATCCATACATATAAGAAAATGAACTTGGACCTCTAACTCTCACCATACACAAAAATTAACTTAAAGTGGATCAAAGGCCAAAATTTAAGAGCTAAAACTCTAAAATTCTTAGAGGAAAACATAAGGGCAAATGTTCATGACCTTGAATTAAGCAATAGTTTCTTAGATTTATCATCAAAAGCACAAGCAACCAAAGAAAAAACTAGATAAATTGAACTTCATCAAAATTTTAAATTTTTTGTGTTTCAAAGGACACCATGAGGGCTGGGAGTGGTGGTTATGGCACTTGGTTATGCCTCAGTGGTTATGGCACTTGCCTGGCATGCTCGAGGACGCAAGTTGGAACTCCAGCAACACATACACAATGAAGTGTTAGAGCAACAAAATCAGACAAAAAGGAAATAAAAATGATTCTCTCTCTCTCTCTCTCTCACTGTCCCTCTCTTTAAAAAAAGAAAAGAAAAGATACCATGAAGTAGGAAAAAAATATTTTACAGAATGAGAGAAAACTTTTTCAAATCACATTTCCAATAAATGATTTGTATTCAAAATATATAACAAATTCCTGCAACTCTAAAATAAAGAGGAACAATTTTAAAATATGCAAAGGATACAAATTAACATTTCTCCAAAGAAGATATACAAACAACCAGTAAGCACATAAAAATGTTCAATGTCATTTGCATTACAGAAAGGCAAATCAAAACCATAATGAAATACTACTTCATACCCAAAAAGAATGACTATAATTAGACTGATGATAACACATGGTGACAAAGACATAGAGAAATGAGAACCCTTACACACTGCTGAGGGGAATATAAAATGATGCAGTCAATTTGGAAAGCACCTGAAATGTCCTCAAAAAGTTAAACACAGATTTACTATTTCACCCAATGATTATAGGTTTACCCAAAAGAAATGAAAACATTTCTACCCAAAACATGTACATGAATATTTATGATAATCAAAACCTGGAAGCAACTCAAATGTCCATCATCTGATAAAGGAAGAAACAAAACATGATATATCTATATAATGGAGTATTAATCAGCACTAAAAAGTAATGATACATGATACAATATGGAAAAACCTTAAAAAGATTATGCTAAGTGATAGATGCCAGACAGAAAATCCATGTATTAAATGATTCCATTTAAATGAAATGTTCAGAATAAGCAAGTTCATAAAGTAGATTAATGGTGACCAGGGACCGGAAGGAAAGACGAAAAGAGAGTAACTGCCAATGGGCACAATACTTCATATGGGAATGGTACAAGTAAACTAAATTACATAGTAGTAATGATTACAGAACTTTGTAAATCTACCATAAACAACTGAACTGTACACTTAAAAAGGGTAAACTTCAAAATGTTCTCCCAAAGTTAAAAGGCCTGGAATCAACTCCTGGGAATCTTTCCAGGGGACTTAGAATCAGCACATTACAGTGACACAGCAATATCGATGTTCATGGCAGCACAATTTACCATTGCTAGGCTATGGAAACAACCCCGGTGTCCCTCACAGGAAGAATGGATCCAAAAACTGTGGTACATTTATACCATGGAATATTATACAGCAATTAGAAACAATGACCTTGCAGCCTTTGAGGGTAAATGGATGGTTATGGAAGAGATCATGATGAGTAAAATCAGCTTAACCCAGAGATCTAAGGGTCGATTGTCT
>PVKS010017692.1:0-34510 GCA_004027875.1 Aplodontia rufa
AGGGAGGTGGGGTGGGAATAGGAGGGATATCAAGGCAGCTGCAGGGAGGAAGTAGGGGTGTTATCAACCCAGCGGGGAACTTTCAACTTCCTGAGAAGCCCAACTAAATGGGGGTAAAGTAGGGGAAACATGGGATCAGGGGGAACCCAAAGGGGGAATATCATGAACTGGCATCAGCCTTGGCTTGCTCTGTCATTATCCATGTGATCATGATTATGTGGCAACAATTCCCTCCTATATGTATGACTATGTTGAACAAATTAAAAAAGAAAAAAGAACCCCAGGTGTACAACACTAGAAGAAAACTTTCTTAGAAAATGATGGCAGTTGGGGACCTTGTCTTGGGAATCACAGTACTTTATTTCTACTCTGGGAGAGAGGTAAAGTTAGATCAGTAGTTTTCAAAATTTGATCTGCAGACTAGCACCTCCAACATTATCTAGGATCTGTTCAAAGTACAGATATTGACAAAGTCCTTGCCTTGTAAAGACTGAAATCAGAAGCCTGGGCAAGGAGCCCAAGGGTCTGTGCTTTCACAACCTTCCTTAGAATTCTAAAGTTCACTCAAGTCTGAGAGTCACTGTGCTGGAGTGTGGGGGCGAGTCAGTACTCTCTGTGACTAATGGAGCCCAGGAAAATCATTCAACACCTGTGAACCTATGCAATGGGGAAAGCACCCCAGAATCCCTCTTCTATGCTGGTGTGACGGTTAAATCAGGTAATATATGTAAAATATCTATGAAAAATGCCTAGCACTTAATACTTATTAGACAGACACCTCCCTATTTATTTGCACAAATAGATCCCTGGTAGGAACTGAGCAGAAGAGGGAAGTGATTGGGGCTTCTCAGTGAGGAAGATGCTTTCCCTTAAAGATTGGAGGGAAGCCAAAGGTTTTTCCAGCCAGACGTTGCATCTGACACTTTGTGATACATTCCCTTGGAGTTTGGTTAAAATAGCTACCACCTCTGCTTTAACATCTAGAGGACCAAGAAAACAAACCAGCATTCTATGCTGTTTCTATTTTGCAAAACTTCTTGACTTTAGAGAAAATTAAATGGAGCAGTTCTCTGCTACTTGTTGACCCAAACTGAGAAATGTCCAGAGCCCTTGTGAATCATGCACTTTCATGTTCATAGGGACCACATCTTGATCTTTACATGGGGCTCCAACTGACCATCTTTGTTTCTTAGGCCTTTTCCTGATATCTGAAAGGCTTTGAAAACTTTAATCATGACATGCTTGGGGATCTCTATTCTGTCACTAATTTCAAGTTTATCATGTAAGTCTTAGGAGGCTCTGACTGCACCTCTCACCTGAAGTCCAAAAGTTGTGCTGCATTTTGAAAAACAAGGTCAAAACAAAAAATATTTACATTTTCACGCATGTCTCTCAAATATTTAATTGGAATATATCCTTCCTTCCTAGCAACATATTAAATTCTACTCTTCTTTCTTGAGCCTATTTGAGGGAGCCCCTCAGTCTTCTACCTCTACACTGGTGGTTCTCAAAGTGTCATCTCTGGGTCACAAACATCAACATTATTTGGGAACCTGTTAGAAATATGAATTCTCAGGCTTTGTCCTAGACGTACTACATCAGAAACTGGGAATGGACTGTGTTTTCATAATCCTTCCAGGGATCCCCCTCCATCTTCAATGCATTATGCCAATGTTGTTTTGGTTCTCAGAGCTCATCTCATCATCCCCATCTTTCTCATGTGCAGCCTCACCCCCCTCTGCCCCAAACCAAAGGAGATTATAAACCCTGGGCTATGCAACCTCATTCCCATTCCTCAGTTCTGACCCCACTAATCATTTTCTCTTTTACCTGCAGAGGAGGGATTGCTTTCTAAAGGAGATGTCAAACTGCACCCTCATGCACACACACCATTTGATGTTGGGTGAAAATTTGGAGGGAAAACAAAGAAAGAGCTTAGCCTGAAAATATAGGCGTGCGGTCCTTTTGGTAGAGGTGACAGGTGGTACATTGCTCAGATTTCTGTCACTACAACAAAATACCTGAGAAAATCAACTTCAAAGGAGGACAAACAGTTTATTTTGGCTCATGGCTTCAGAGGTTTCAGTGCATGGTCTTTTGGCCCCATTGCTTTGGGCCTGTGGTGAGGCAAAACATCATCATGAGGATCCCAGAATAAAGTGAAGCTGCTCATCTCATTGGCTGCCAGGAAGCAGAGAGAGAGGATGGAGATGGGATCCCAATATCTCCTTCAAGGTTATCCCCAGTAATCTAATCTCCTTCCTTCCTTGCCTGCCTGCTAAAGGCTCCACCCCATCCCAAAAGCACCACAGGATGGCAAAGCAGCCTTCAGCAAAAAGGCCTTTGGGGGATTTTTAAGATCCAAACCATAACATGTGGTCATACTCTCTGCAGAATAGGAATTTGAGAGCCGCTGTGTGAGACCTGGACCAGGTCAGGTCATCTACCAGGCACATGGTTCTGGAGACCATATTTATCTCTGATTGTCATCTTTGAAAATTTCAAAGAAATAATTCAACCCTTTAACGTAGTAAGGGATTTGGGCTTCAAAAAATAAAAAACAAACTGCTTCAAATTCCCCCATTTTTTTTTAAAGAACATGTAGTGGAGAAAGGTGTTGTGAAATCAACTTCCTAGATATTAGGGTTAATGCTGAGAAATCTCTCCATAAGCAATAGATTATGCAAGTTCCACTTGGAGAATTGCAGAAATATGGTTTCTGGGACTCCCATTCCTGGGGTTGCAATTCAGTGGAGCTAGGATGGGTTCCAGGAATATGTATTTTTGACTGCTCCCCAGATAATTCTGAAATGCACCTGGATTTAGAAACCATTTCTGTAGAAATTTTCTCAAAATTGGCAGTCTTATCTAGAAGGAAATTGTTTCCTTCTATAATTGTTCTTGTAGCTAAACTGATTTTATGGGCTTGTTTTCCAAACCACATTTTCTAATTCTTAACAAATCATATGACTTCTGTCACATCATTATTTTAGGGTTTACCAGGCCTAATTATTAAGTTATCATTACTATTATATAGTTGAAGTAATTATCCCATGTTCCTGATATTTACATACTAAATTGGACCTAGCAGAAAGCATTTCATGAAGTCCCCAGCTTAAACTATCAGTAGTAAGAATGGAGGCCCAAGAAGAAATATCTGCCAAGCATGGGGAAGCCTTCCCATATGGTACCTTATAAATAACCCATCATTTGCCTAAAGCATAGGACCTTTCTTTATCCTCCCCCACAAGAACCAATGTCACTTTTGAATTCCCATAATGTGTTACTATTTTCGTCTTGTGAAACTGACTGATCTGTATCTTATATTTTGCCCTTTATTATGTACAAAGGCTTTCTGAGTTGTCTTTTATAGCTGCCATCCTCACATTTATGTCTTGTATATTCTCAATATATATAAATGTATAATAGTTTTCTTCAAATATACATAAAAACATCTTTAACCAATTCCCCTAAATTATAAATAAAAACTCAAATTCATTTTAATCTCTTTTGCCAAAACTCTCAAATTTTATTCCCTTTTTTCAGCTGACATTTCAAATTTGGCACTTACGTTTTGCTTTCAGTAAGGATTTATGTGTTGCTTTTGTGCAAAGGCGCGCAAACTTTTTTCATCTGAGATTCTGAATTCCCAAATCTTTACTTTAGACACTTACCCTGGCTACCATGACCCTCCATAGGTACCTGAGGACTCTATAGAACACACAGGTCATTCTAGAAAGATGCTTATTCCTTATATTGGGTCCAGTGATGATTTCAGATTGTCTGACATAGGACACAAGCTTAGACTTAAGGTAGGCTTAAGATATCTACTCTGCCTCCCTTTTCTCCAGGTCCCATCTGGTTCCTACAGGAACTGATCAGAACAGGGGAGTTTTGACCAACCACTGAAGATGACACTCAAGAGAAGGGAGAGGTCGGATCAGGGAGAGAGCCCCTATCCTCTGCCTCACCCTATGAACCCTCTATCCTCTTCTAGATGTGCTTTAAATCCTCCCCTCCTCTTTGGATCTCTCTTTGGTCTCCCCAGAGTTCAGAGTTTCCCATTACTGACAACTCTCTGGTAATAGATGCAGCCAACACGTCATTTTTGCTAGCAAAACAAAAACGAAATAAGTACCCTGAAACATGTCAAAAAGTCTCTTTTGTGATCTAAACAGAAAAAAAAAAAAATCAACTTTTTTTTTCCAGGGAAATACTGATGTTCTCTTAATCTGCTCTATACTTATAACAAATATCTTCAGATTTGTTTTGCTGTATGTTTTTCTTCTAATATTGCAAGCTCACATAACTCCCAACTTTTCACCCATCCATAACATTTTATCCATTAATTGTATCACATCGTCTTAAATCTTGAAGACTGAATTAAATCTGAGTTATTCTTTGATTAGTAAAATATCCAGTCAAATATCTACCTTGAGCTAGTATTTATTTCATTTGGCAAATATTTTTGCCACTGTTTTGAACAATTCAGAAAGCAGAAGTTTAAGTAAATCAAATTAAGATGTTTAGATCAATGTGTGCTATTTTTCTCTGCATCATCTATTTCTTCAAATGGAATCATTAATGAAACCAGTTAATTAAATCACTAGCTTTGGCTGCCTTTGCCACACCAAAATTATAGATAACATAGATATAAATGTAGATAGACATATATATATATATATATATATATATATATATCAGAAAAAAATGAAAAATGCTGAGCAGATTGCCCAGTAGATTGATAAGTTTCTACTACCCAGAAGGGCAAAAAACATGAAAAGTTTTATGTTTCTTTCTTCATGTTCACAACAAATTGGCAAAGTGACCCTCTTTATTTGAAGGATAAGGATGTTTAGACCTGGTTTTGTAGCTGTCCTCCTGAAACATGGAATGAAATGCAATACCTTTTACTTATTTCCCTGGATACCCTAATCCCTCCGTGCTTTACAAGTATCTTTGAGCTGTTCCTCCCTTTGTGTCCACAGCAACATGAAATCCCCACTGGAATTATTTACTGCAGAAATGCAGGTGCACTTGTTTAATGTTTCATTGGATTGAGCACTTAACTTGAACTGGTTTTTTTTTTTTTTTACATAATATGGTGACCTTTGATTTTGCAGCAGAGTGCTCACAATGATGTTAAATATTGCTTATATACATTAAGGCAACCTCATCAGATCTGAGAGTTGTGCCTTTCTGTGACAATGCTATTTTTACTATTTTATGTAATGCTTATTCAAAGCCAAGCCTGTACCCTGTGACCCACTGTTCTATCTGCAGGAACTTTTTGAATATTTTTAGATAATCAAATGTAAAATCTTAAGTATTTCATCTCCATATTTCATCCTCAGAAGAGCTAGAATCTAACAGCATATGATTTTGGACCAATAGTGATAGATTTAGGAAATTAAGTATTTGCATGTTATTAAATCAGACTACAGAGAATACTATCTTAGCAAAACTATGAGATTGGAAAGTTGGGCACAAGGTACACACCTGTAATCCCAGCTTCTCAGGAGACTAAGGTATGAGGATAACAAATTCAAGGCCAGTCTGGACAACTTAGCAAGACCCTGTGTCAAAATAATAAAAGGACTGGAATGGAGCTCAGTGATAGAGTGCCTCTGGGTTCAATCCCCAGTAACACACACACCCATAAGATGTTGGAGAAAAACAAAGAAAGCACTGATGTCATTTTCCTATAAAGTAATGATCTTTTATGTGAAAGATAAGAACCTTCAATGAGTTAAGAATAATGTTGAGAAGTTAAATTAGGTACTGACTGTAAGGATTTTATGTACCGTGCTAATGAACATAGACTTCGTATTTTGTTGATAAAAATAGTTAACATCCATCAAAAATTACTATGTAGCAGGCAGGATTTTAAGTATTTTCCAGATATGATTTCATTTAATTTTCACCACACCCCTATGACGCACTAGGTTCTGTTTTTCCCATTTCATAGGTGAAGAAATTGAGCCACAGTAAGGTTAAATAACTTGCCCAAGGTAAAAAGAAATGCTAGAAAGTAGTAGAGCTGGGAGCCCAACTGAGGCAGTTTCAAATCCATGATTTTAACTGTTCTCTGCAGCTACCAATGTAGTAAGCAGACAGGAATTTAAGAGCCAAAACCCTTTGGTATTTGACTTAATTTAAAAAGAGGTTTCCAGTAGCTGTGTGGGAGAAGGGAAGAAGAGAGAGACTTGTGCCAAGAAAACTAACCCAGATACTATTTCTCTAGGCCAGATGGTGACCTACAGCAATGTGTCACAGAAATAATGAGCAGGGGACATTCAAGAGATATGGACAAAGTAAAAGTGATGGGACATGATGACCAATATGGGAAGTGGGAAGAAGTATAGGAATCTGAATTAGGCCCCCAAATTTCGAGCTTGAGAAATGATTAATTGGCCTTGACTTTGATAAAGATTTTTTAAATGAGTGGAATTCAGGCTGAAAGAGCTTTGTATTTGGGATGTCCTTGAAGTACCCTAGAGTATTTAGAAATTAGATATATATCTCAGAATAAACACCATGGTATCCTAGAGTACATAAGAAAATTATAGAAAATACGTAAGTTGAAGTCATAGTGGTAGATGACCTCACCCAGAGAAATGAGAATGAGACCCAGGAAGTGTGGTTAGGGATAGATGGAAAAAGGAGTTGTGTTTTAGACAGCTTTGCATCACTGCGACTCGAACAACTTAGAGGAGGAAAAGTTTGTTTTGGCTCATGGTCTCAGATTCAGTTCATGGTTGGTCAATTCTATATCTCTGGGCCCAAAATGAGGCAGAACCTCATGGCAGATGGGTGTGGCAGTGTAAAGCCATTCAACTCATGACAGCCAGGAAGCAGAGAGAGAGAACTCCACTTGCCAGGGACAAGATAGAAACCCCAAAGGAATGCCCCCAGCCACACCCCACCTGCCTATATCACTACCCAGTTAATCCATTCAAGTGGATTGCTTCATTGCTTAGGTTACAGCTCTCATAACCTAATCATTTCACCTCTAAACATTTTTGCTTTGTCTCATACATGACCTTTGTGGGGACACCTCATATTGCAAATCATACAAGCTGTTAAAAGGAAAAGAATTCATTAAAGAGAATCTTTAATGGCGAGGCCTCCATGACCCCAGCCCTCACCTTTCTACATCCCTTACTCCTTTATGTTTAGGATTAGTAATGGATCCCACTGTTACTAGTGCCTGCATAGCTCTCCATCCTTTTGGTTCCTATAACACTGTACAATGCCTCATGTTTTCGTTCAATCAAACCTCGTAGAGGTACTATTTTTTGCCTGGAACCTGATTAATGAGATTCTTCTATCATCTCCACCCCATTCTTCCTTCGTGAGTCAAAGAAAGTAGAAACTTCTGGGCCTCCCAGTATTCATTCTGCACTTTGTCCTAAGTAACAGAACTGTGGGTGATGTGGCTTTTGGAAAAAACACTGTGTTTCTTTGAAAAACTTGAATTTCCAGCCTCCTTTGCTACTGCATGAGGCCATGTCACTGAGTTCTGGTAATATAAGCAGAAATGACATGTGGAACTTTCAGGAGGGGAGCTCCAGACACCCGAGGTGACTGTGCGAATGGAAACCACACATGGAGAAGTAGAGAAATGGGGCCACGGCCTCTATTAGCCTCACAGAGCCATCTTATCAGCTCCGGTTTATTTGTTTATTTATTTTTTTATTTT
Source organism: Aplodontia rufa (assembly GCA_004027875.1). Taxonomy (NCBI): domain Eukaryota; kingdom Metazoa; phylum Chordata; class Mammalia; order Rodentia; family Aplodontiidae; genus Aplodontia; species Aplodontia rufa. The sequence continues at coordinate 7,703 of PVKS010017692.1, forward strand.
TGGTACCAGAGTTTGAACCCACAGGTGTTTAATCATTGAGCAACAGACCCAGCTCTTTTTATTTTTTTATTTTGAGACATGATCTCACTAAGTTGCTTAGGGATTCTCTAAATTGCTGTGGCTGGCTTTAAACTTGTGATCCTCCTGCCTCAGCCTCCTGAGCTATTGAGATTACAGGCAGACACTTCCATGCATGGCTACTAGAATGGATTATTAAGTATCATTGTAAAAGAAATTGTCTGCTTTAGGGATTTGGAGAAAGAAGTGATGGATTTGAAGAGGATTCAGAGTTAATGGGGAGAAACCGCCCTTTTGAATCAGGGAATGGGATGAATGCTCTTAAAGATGCGGGAAAGGAGCTGATGCTGGTCTGTATTTTCTTTATGACGTAGGAGATGTGCTTAGTTGCGAATGAGGATGAGGAATTAGTAGTAGGAACAAGAAAGGTTACAACAGAGACTGGAAAAAGGATCAGAACAGCCCCAATGGAGTGTGCAAAAGGAATTTGTCTAGGGCTAAAGAAAGGAAGTGGAAAGCTGATTCTTTTATATATAAAAATTTAGAAAATGACTCCCTCTCCCCCCAAAATCTCTTTTTGCTATATCATTATAGATGATTCTTTTTAAGGCCTACTTTTGGGAATTTCTGTAATTGTACAATAGCATAATTCAAGATAATACAATGTGGTAATTTGGCAATTTACAAGTCATTTGGTACATGTTGTTAGATAACTCAAATTATTCAGCACCAAAGGGATTGTTTCTGTAGTAAAAGATGTAGCTGCATAATCATAAAGTCTTTTATTCACATGTAAATGTAAAAGGAGTCTGTATATAATAACTACTATAAGGCAAACCTCATTTGGGTCACATGAGACCCAAAACCAGGATAAATTTTAACTGCCTGTGAGTATAAACAATTACTGTTGTTTTTGTTTTCCATTATATGGTAATAAAACCAAGGTTGTCACTAGTGTGCACTTTCAGACTGGAGGCATAAGCAACCGGGGTTAATTGTGACCTTTATGCTATTTGAAGATATTCAAAATTTCTATTCTTGTTATTAGAGGATAAGATGTGCTTGGTTTTCCTTGTATCAAATAAGAATATTCATTCTTAAATGACACCCATCCTTAGAGACTTGAGAGCGAAACCTTTCATAATATTTAGCTATTTTTAAATGTCAGGTGCAGTTGAGTTTATTGCATTGCCAGCGTGGGCCATCACCAAAAGTCTCCTGTTTTTAGTGCTACTTAACAGATTGTCAGTAAATTGATAGCATTTCTACATTTGGAAAATTTCCAATCTCCTCAGGGGAAAGGAGGGCAGGTGTTTTCCTCTGACTTCGTGAAGGTTTCTTTTTTGGCATTTAGTTGATTGAAAGGAGACATGTGAACTAAGAGATTTTAGGGGAAAAAATATCTTTCTCATCAACCAAGATCCTATGAAAAGATCGGCTCACCCATTAACTCTTGCTGAGTCTAAGTAGAGAGCAAGTTTGCAGTAGGAGTATTTAAATACTGAAGGGTGAATACGGAAGGAGTCTTAGGCTTGTGGGGTTTTTTTGAGGGGAGGGTGGGGCTGCTGGGGATTGAACCCAGAGGCTACCTGAGCTACTTCGCTAGTCCTTTTTATTTTGAGACAGGGTTTTGATAAGTTGCTTAGGGTCTTGCTAAGTTGCTAAGACTGCTCTTGAGCTTGTGATCCCCCTGCCTGAGTCTCTAAGAGTTGCTGGGATTACAGGTATGTGCCACTGCACCCAGCTTAAGCCTGTGAATTGTTAGAAGCTTCCACCGACATGAGCTAGACACACTGCTTAAAACTACCTGTAGGACTGGTTAGAGAGGGTGGTCTGGGTGTGTGAAGAGGGTACTACTTTGAGTTGGAAGGCGTGAATTCCATTACTGACCCCTGCTGCTTAAGACCTTCTTGATAAATAAAATCATTTCTGACTTTGAATTTCTTACACATGAAATACAGGTAACCTGCCACTTCTTCATGACCCCAGCATAAACTGTCTTGAAGATTTATTTCTATGATCATGTCTAGGAATGTGCCTTGGACTAGAAAGCCTACACAAATTTAAAGCAGTTTTACTCTTAGAAGGAATCCCTAGAATTTTCTTCTAGGCAATACTTTGGTATCCTTATTTGAATAACTACATGTCTGAAAGTAATAAAGCTCATACTGACCTATGGAAATTAGATGATCTATGGATTCCTCTCAACAACTTGGGGTCTAAGGGCAGCACAGTCAGCCCTTAGTATCCTCGGGTTCCACATCTGCACATTCAACTAACCTCAGACAGTATTTAAGGGGAAATTTTTTGACTATTCTGAACCTATACAGACTCTTACCCTTGTCGTTATTTCCTGAGCAATGCAATATAATAACTATTCACAACATTTATTTTGTACTGCGTATTATAAGTAATCCAGAGATGATATAAAGTACATGGGAGAAAATGTGCAGCCTGTATTATCTGCAAATATTGCACCATTTTAGATAAGGGACTTAAATATCTGCAGATTTTGGTATCTTCTGGGGAGTCCTAGAACCAATCCCTTTGGATTCTGAGGAACCTCTGGATGGAGAAACGTTAAATGAGAGGACATGGAAGCCAGATAGTGCCCTCTTAGGGATTCGGCAAATCATTGTGCCTCAGTTGCAACTAATAAAATAGGGAGAATAATATTATCAGCTCCATAGTACTGCTGTGAGGACTAAATGAGAAATAACATTTGCATCGTGCGTGACTTTAAGCACTCTCCGGGGTTTGTGGTTGTGATTCCAAGCAGTTTCTTAGCAGTTTGAATCTCAAGCTTTACATCAATTTACACAAATTGATCTCCCTCTTCTCAATTTGTGGAATTTATTCTATTATTATTATTAATTATTTATTATTATTATTATTATTATACTGGGGATTGAACCCAGGGGCATTTAACTCCTGAGCCACATCTTCAGCCCTTATTTTTTATTTTGAGACAGGGTCTAATAAGTTGCTTAGGGCCTTGCTAAATCGCTGAGGCTGGCTTTGAACTTGTAATCCTCCTGCCTCAGCCTCCCAAGCAGCTGGGATTACAGGTATGCCTCACCATTTCTGATTATTTTGTTTTACTTTGAGAAGCGAAGTTTAAAAAAAAAATTAAACAGTATTGGCCATTACACCACATGTAGCTTTTGGAACTTTCTGCAATTAGCTTCAATGCCATTTTCCTTTTTTTATTTAAATGGTTCTTTTTGTATAAAGAGAGTTACTGTCTTCAAAAAAAACCTAACAGTTGAATGACACATGAAATAATACTAAATTTAATCATAATAAATATGCACTGATCATGCTTAACCTTTCTTTATTCTTTTCCTCTTTTTCTTCCTCCTTAGCTCTCACCTGAAGTTTAATAATCTTACCCTGATTTCAACTCATGGACTCCCAGGGAAAAAACTTCTGGGTGATGAACAAAGGAAGTTTCTGGCAAGCGAGTATGAATTTTATTTGCTTTTTCATTCTGAGGCCTAATTGTAATCCATGTGTAGTCTTTTTTTTTTTTTTAATTCTATCTAATAGATTTCAGATCAGAAAGGGAAATGTGGAAGGCTTTTCTCCTGGTGTTCTTAATAAATGCTTAAGAAATACACATTCAAAACAGTTAGCAAGAGAATGGCCCAGAGCGGCAGCGTTGAGCCACCCTTTTGTGTCTGTGGGAAGCCAGATGTCCTTTTCCAACAACTGGGAAGGAGCCTGTGGACTCAGCAACCCCTAGGTTTTGGGTTCTGAGTGACACTACAGAGCAGTGGAGCTTGGTGAATATGTTTCCATCTGCCAGGATGCCTCGGTGGGATTTGGGTCTCATGCCCACCAGCCATTTGTAATTAGGTACTGATTGGGCACCTTCCACACCAGTCTGGGCAAGCTCCACTGTTTTTCTTCCCAGTAGAATCATTATTTGACAACATCCGTTCTAGAAAATACCATGTCATTATCACACAGCGTCCACTAATTTTAATTTCCTATAGCAAAACATAGGTACCGAAATATTAGGCTTCCTGCCTCTAAACAGTCTTCTAGTTTTTACAACGAAGAGAAAGGAAATTGTTCCTCTCAGGGGACCAGTTCATTTCAGAATTCATAATGAAGGGTCCCTCTTTCTTCTGTGAAAAAGATTTGCTTTGCCTTCAAACAGTGAGGAAAAACCACGGATTCCTTGCCAGCAGAGCTAGGCTCATTTTGAATTAATACCTTTCTCAGGTATTAATTTTGATTTTGTTTTCTGTGTGTGTGTGTTTTTTTAAGAATGTCATTACAGAGCAGTAAAAAGAATTTGAACCAGAAGGATGTGGATTCAGATCTTGCCCCTGTCACTAAGGGTCTGAGCAAGTGACTTCATTTCTCTGAACTGTTGTTTCTTTTGATTATTAAAAGTATATGATAAGCCATGCTGGCTGCTGGAATTTCTGTTGAAATTAACATTATACCAAATTCTACCAAGAATAGAGGATCAATACAATGGACATTCCCTTTCCATATTTTCCCTCTTTCTAAATTACATGATTCCCAGGAAGTGCTAGTGTTATTGATATCTTAAGAGGAGTTTTCCTGCAATCAGCTTTGTAGAAGTTTTTGTCCATCCCCAGGTTGAGTGTGATGTAGGAGAGAATGGTGATGTGACTCTGCCTAGGCAGATTGAGTGCCCAGGTGGAAGTCACTCATCAAAGATCCCTGCCTGATCCCTGATGCCTCAAACCCACATCCCAGATGCCCTTGCTTCTGTCCTTGCCTGCTTGAATTCTCAACACAGTCACCAGAGCAATACTGCAAAAAAGACTCAGATCATGTCAACTCCTTACGGCCCAGAACTGCGCTGTCCAAGAGAGCAGCTATTAGCCACATGGGGCTATTTAAATTTAAATTAGTTAAAATTAAATGAGATGAAAAATTCAGCTCCTCAATCACATTAGCCACATTTCAAGAGCTCAAAATAGCCACATATGGCCAGTGGCTACCCATACACACAGCTACAGAACATTTTTATCATCACATAAAGTTCTAGAGGACTCTGAACTAAAGTCTGTTGTTCTTGTCTAGTAACTTCTCTGACAACACCTTTTAGTATTTTTGCTATTTCTCTCTCTCTGTACTAGGCCTACCAACAAGTTTAATGTCCCTCAAACATAAGCAAGTCCCTACCTTGGGGTCTTCACCTTTTTCTCTTATATTTTACCTCTTTCATGAGGTCTACCCTGACCAGCCCATTCATTTGCAACCAACACTTCAACACACTCTAGTTCCCCTTACTCTGCTCTATTTTATTTTTATTGCAACTGAAACCCTCCTGAACATTATATAATTTGCATTTTAAAACTATTTATTTTTTGCATTCAGAATCCTTCAACTATAATGTAAACACCACAAGGGCAGAAAGTTTTGTGTTTTTGTTCACTGATATGTCCCCCTGTATTTGGGACAATGCCTCACAGATACCTGGTGCTGAATAAATGATGTGGAATACATGAATGTTATCTCCAAAGAACCTGCAGACATCCATCCCCTCAATCATGTATGAGACAGGCACCAAATACAACCCCTTCACATGGAAAACGGCATATTATTCTAATTCATGGAAATCATGGATTGAACCATTAACGGACATTCCCTTTCAAATGGTCCTCATACCACAATAAAGGAAATTCTCTCTGATCATAGCATTTAAAAATTACAATGTCAAACAATATCCATAAACTTAATAATTTAAATTCCCAGTTTTGAATTTGTTCATATTCAGTGTTGTGCTCCATCATTACGGTTATTATTATCTTGTTGCATAGCCATTTTGTCCATCCCAAGCTCCCTGCCCTTTTCTGTCCAACCTCTGATGGAGGTGCAAATGACATGCCCAGAACACAGCTGAAAGGGAAGCAGCGGGAGGGGAGGAGAAACAGGAAGCAGGAGACGCCACTAATTGGACAATCAACCCTGAATAATTGAAAGTTAATTGTAACGGTCCTTCTTCTAAGAACATAACAATTAATCCTCTCTGAAAACCACTATGGTTTTTTCCAGTTCTGGAGATTCTGATTCCTTGAGGTGCAGATCTCCACTGAGTTATATTTGCTCCCCTGGAGTTGGCTCCTAATTGTGCCCCTGAAGCTTTGGCTAAAAGTCTTCTGCCCACTGGGTTTGGGGCACTGCAACATTGAACAAGCAGGCCATTCTTATATATGCCCTCTTCCAGAAATCTTCCCATCCTGCATTTCTGCCCCACCCCATTATCAATCTCCAGAGTTTTCTATATAGATATCTCTGCCCCTTGGTGCTGGAGATTGAACCCAGGGTCTTGTGCATGCTAGGAAAGCACTCTACCACTAAGCTAGATCCCCAACTTCCTTTCACATTTTTTTTGAATCAGGGTCAAGGTCACTTGAGAAACATGAAGTTTCACTACTGCACCTTTTTTGGTTCTTTCTCTCTTTTCCAGAGAACCCTGGTGGGGGGGGGTGTCTCCTGTCATCAAAATGGGAGACCTTCCCTCCTGTGTTAGAATCTTAATGCTTGTTAACTCTGCATAGGAAGTAATTTTGGGGGAAAAAAAGTCACTTATAGTTTCCAAGAATTGTTTTCACTCATCTGTTAGGGAAATTAAAGGAGATCCAGATGGATAGTAATAGCCACAATGGATAGCAATCACAGTTTTAAAACTGTGATTATTTTAGAATAATTTGTTTTAGAATAAGAAATGTCAATCAGGTAGTAACAGACTGCAAAACAAGCAGCCCACTTTCTTCCTTTTTTTTTTTTTTTTGTTGTTGTTGTTTTGTTTTTTTAATCAGAAAAAAGGTTCCTGAAAAATCAATGTTCTCAAGTGCCGGTTCCCACAGGACAGAGCTTCAAATTTTAACCCTGAAATATGCATTCTGACATTATCAGCACTGCTGTCCTACTGTCATTAAAAATAGTATTGTCTTAGCCTTTCACAAATTTCCCCTGAGAGCTTTTATCTTTGGGCAAATCCTCATAAGACTAATCCCTATGCACTAACCATGTTTAATTTTTCCTCATCTTGGACAGCTTACAGTAGAGACTGTATAACAAGAACAATCATTTGTGGGTCTCTCATGGATGTACAGAACCAGTGAAGTTTTGTATCTTCCTGTAAAGCTATCAAAATGGCTTTTTAAAAGAATTTCATCTCACTATCCATTATTTTCCTGTGATTTTTCTTTCTTTCTTTTTTTTTTTTATTAAGGAGAAATTTTCTTGTTTAAGTGTTGTTTCACAGAGAAATACAAAGCCCAGCGCTCCCATCTCTTTCAGAGGCCCTGTAACAGGGTCTAATGCGCATCCATTACTAGAATTCTCTTTGTGTGGTGAGACCAGACTCATGTATGGATCAAAAAGAAAAAATGTTCTCCCATTACCATTTCAGAATCCTGTTTTCTTCCAAAGAGAGTAAACAGGATTATGTGTCATTAATAATATTTCAAATAATACCCTTCGCATATGCATGGCACTTAACAAAGTCTCTCTCCTATGTTCTCGTATTCATTCCTTACAGTAGTAGAGGCATGTACGGTGGGCTCATTACTCCACGTTCAGAGGTGAGGTAACTGGGGGCATGGGATCCCGTCCCCAAGGTCCAGGCTCACTGGCAAAAGAGCAGGGACTCAGACCTGGCACAATTCTTTCTGAAAAAGATAATCTAGCCTAAATTTAAATGAAACACTATCCTGTCACCTTAGACTCTCTGTCTTTGGAACAAGCTCATTAAAAGGTCATTTACACAAGTTCAAACCTTTCAGAAAATTCTAGTAACACCCCTCATAAAAACCCAAAGTCACATTATAGGAGAATTCCCAAACTCAGCAGAACCTAGGAAATAAAGTCCCCACAGCCTCCGGTACCCTGCAGCAGCATTAACATCCACCGTGGGCCTGATGTACATAAAAGTACCAGTTCCCTATAAATCACTGTTGCTGTGCAGGGTGAATCCCAAAAGTGTCCAGGGATTGTACTTGCAGTGAACATAATTCCCTAATTGACAACTTTTTAAAATAAAATTTGCTTTGTTGTTTTGGCATGAAGCCATACATTAATTCTAAGTAGAAGTCATTTGTTGAAAAATATTAGCAAATAGGAAAGATTTCAACATTTTGGGATTCTGACCCATGCCTTTGGGGGTCCTCAACGATGTCGCTTTCTTCTTCCTCATTACCTTTGTGATTGTGGTCAGTATGTGACAATTCAACAGCTGAAATGTATTTATAACCACCATGAAATAGAAGCAGAAGAAAGTGTACAAGTGAATGCACACACTTCCCCTTGTGGATTGGCCTAAGCCAGGTGGAACAATTTAGTTTTAATGGGAAGATGTCAATTTGTGCCTAAGTGTTTCATAACGAAAAATCTCCTCCAATCGGTCCTGGTAAACTCACAGCAAGAGCACAGACTTGGCTCACTAGGGGACTCGAACCAGCTCACCAGATGTCTAATTAATGCCCGCTGTCAGCTGCTCAAATGTCACTTATGGAGCTTCTCTCTTTGCAGCCACTGTTTTAATGATAAAGATTATGCATTGATGTCACTGTACTCCTGGGTTAACGTTGTGGTTGGTAGAATGACTGGCATAGACCGAGCAGCCAAGCACGTCGTGGTTTCCAAGGGCCGAATCGTGCTGTACGACCACCTCATCCTCTGTACCGGGCAGCAGTACCAGGTGAGGCCAGGCACATGGGGCATGTTTGGAGATCTTCACAGTTAATGTGTTTACTGGGGCACATGCTCTCTGGGTAAAGAGCATCCTTTCTTGCCCGGACAGCTGCCACTCTATATTCATAAAATCGCTCTTCAAGGCCTGCACACATGACCAGAATTGTGTCCGTAACCCTCCCAGAAACCCATTCCAAGAAAAACATTCTGCTCGAGGATAAAAATCACAGTAAGTTGGAGAAATGTCATTCTTGAAGCTGTTGTCCCAAAGTCTAACACTTAACGGCTCACCACATCAGAATCCAGACACAACCAGGCATGCATTCGTGGTAAATTAATTTATGCCTCAAGAGGCTAACATTTGGCTGTGGCAATGCACTCACGCAAAAGTATTTCAAACATGCGCACCTTCTGTCAACCCTTATTTTATTTTGTCTCTCAGTTATAAAACTAGGAAATCGGGTTGACTGCTTTCCCAGGGACCATGCTTCCCATTTGATTAATCTCTCAAGCACATTTGAATGCAGCATTGCTGGATTCAGCCGAAGCTGTTAATGTCTCAGGCAGCGGATTTTAATATTCCCACTTCACGGTATGCATTAGCATTTTGTGTGGCCCACAATAATCCGGTCTCCAATGAAAAGAGATTCACTGTATAACTCAAGGATGGGGTCTCAGTTAGACCTTCTCATGGATAGTTGTGGATTCAACATGGGGGTGTGCATGCTTCCTTTACATTCCCAAGCCAGGAGCAGCAGCAGACAGGGTCTCAGTCCAAGGGTTGTTACTACCTGTTGCTGGCAGCTCTGAGCATCACTTCAGTGTTCTCTGCTTGGTTGCACATTGAGATCTCCTGGGGTGCCTTGAAAACACACCTATGCCTAGGCCTTGCGTCTGGAAATTGCGTTAATTATACTGGTAGGAGTCTGGTCATCAGCATTTGTTGTCCTGGGGATTGAACCCAGAGGCGCTTTAACATTGAACTGCATCCCCAGGCCTATTTGTGTTTTGTCTGAGACAGGGTTTTACTAAACTGCCAAGGCTGATCTTGAACTTGTGATCCTCCTGCCTCAGCCTCCCAAGTCACTGTGATTACAGGTGTATGCCACCACAACCAGCTTCATCACATTTTTTTTTAAGTTCCCATGTGGTTCTAACCTAAGGCAGAGAAGCCCCTACTTGAATTTTCTCAGTAGTGAATCCCTCATCTTTATCTTAGTGCAGCACTTCTCAAACTGCATGGTGCATACACAAAGCCCGAGAGCATCCTGTTAAAATGCAGATTCTGGGGCTGGAGCCATAGCTCAGTGGTAGAGCACTTGCCCAGGCCTGCGCAAGGACCTGGGTTTGAACCCCAGCACCATATACACAACTAAGTGTCAGAAAAACTAAAACCAGATGAATAAACAAAGTTCATTCCCTCTCTCTCTCTTACTTTCTCTCTCTCTTAAAAAAAAAAAAAAAGAATTACAGATTTTGAGCAGGGAGCCTTGGGGTGGGGTGGGGAGAACCTGAGACAGTAGTTTCTAACAAGGTCCCTGGTGAGGCTATTGCTGCTAGTGAGCACTGCACTTTGAGTAGCTAGAATGAATCTGTATTAATTTCTTTTTCTTTCTTTCTTTTTAAGAAGTCTCATTCTCAAAGGATAGAATAGGATTTGTTGTTGTTGTTGTTGCTGCTGTCAGAGGACAAAAATTAACTTCATTTTGGTATTTAAGTATTCCTTGTACTTTTAAAACCACTAAACCAGAAGGAAACACCATGCAGCACTGTCCCTCACCTGTGTGCCGGGTTCCAGCTGCTGCTGGCGACTGCGTACTTTGGAAACTGAGCAGAGGACTGGGCCAGCTGTCCAGTGACTAGGGCAGCTGCCCATGTGTGTCCAGCTGCCCCAGCAGCTTTAGTTTGCGGCACATTAAGCTCTTGCCCTTTTTACAGTGAGAAAAATGAAATGAAGAAGTGATAAAGGGAGTTCCAATTTAATTTTTCCAGAAGGACATAAAAATCAAAGGTACATAGAGCGATACAGAAAGGGCAGCTGAATTCACTGGGGACCTTCTAGTTGGTTTTTCTTTTTCTTTTTCCTTCTCTTATGCTCTCATGGTTTTGTCCCAATTTTGTTGAACAAAATGTTGAAAATAAAGCCTAACCCCAAAGCAAGAAGATAATCTGTTATAAAATATAATTATGATCTTTAACCTCTAATCAGACCTTTTAAATAGCATGCTTCACTCGAAAATATTCTGCAATATTTTTTGATATGTGAATGCATATCATTTAATGTTTTTATCAGAAAATTTCAGGACTGAGTGAGGAGGCTGGTCTCTTCCTTACAGGTTATCTTTCCTGAGCTATCCAACCTGAAGCATTTGTTATTTTTAAGTGGTTACTACTGTAGATCCAAATACCATGTTTATAAAAATTTTGTCCTTGATCTATCAACTCCAAAGTTGCCATTACTCATGACCTCTCCATTTTGGAAGATGATTTAGCATTTAGCTAGCTGGGTTTACAGGGGGGTTGTTTGTTTGTTTTTTAGTACTCTATAACTTCCCTATCCATCCCTTCTATCAATTTTCACTAGTTTTTTGGTGAACACATGCCATCTTTGAAAAACACTTGGAGATCATTTCCAAATTAGCTCATAGAACCACATGACTCACAGATGGTTACTGAGAGACAGATAATACCAACTCTGTGCCTGGACTTGGGTAACCTCATAAAGAGGAAGAACAAAAATTTAACTCAACATTAAAGGAGTTTGGCATAGACCTGTCATTCAAAGGGGTGGTGACTACTGGAAGCCAGAAGGTCAGGGAACTTCTTTGCAACTGGTAGTAGAAAACCCAGGGTCAACATCCATTATATAGGTACTGGCATCGACTTCCTTAACAAGACCCTCAAAGCCCAATAAATAATACCAAGAATTAGTAAGTGGGATGTCATCAAACCAAAAAGCTTCTGCACAGCAAAGGAAATGATTAAGAGCATGAAGAAAAAGCCTACAGAATGGGAGAAAACCTTGGCCTGCTACTCCTCCAACAGGGATTAATATCCAGAATATACAAAGAACTCAAAAGACACCAATCCCTGCTCCAAAGAGGCCAATCAATAAATGGGCAAAAGAACTAAACAGAAACTTCTCAAAAGAAGAAACAAATGGACAACAAATATGTGAAAAAACATTCGATATCTCTAGCAATCAGGGAAATACAAATCAAAACTACACTAAGATTTCATCTTACTCCAGTCAGAATGGCAATGATCAAGAATACAAACAATAATAAATGCTGGTGAGGGTGTGGGGGAAAAGGCACATTTGTACATTATTGATGGGACTGCAGACTAGGACAACCACTCTGGAAAATAATGTGAGAGTTTCTTCAAAAAACTTTGGATGGAACCGCCATATGACCCAGTTATTCCACTCCTTGCTATTTTCCCAAAAGAACTAATATTGTCATACTATAGCAGTACAGCCACCTCAAAGTTTATATCAGCACAATTCACAATAGCTAAATTATGGAATCAACCCCAGGTACCTATCAATAGATGAATGGACTAAGAAATTGTGATTTATATACAGAATGGCGTTCTACTCAGCCATAAAGAATAATGAACTGATGGCATTTGCTGGCAAATGGATGGAAATGGAGAACATCATGCTAAATGAAATAAGCCAAACTCAGAAACTCAAAGGTTGATCATTTTCTCTTATATGTAGAAGGAAGAATAAAGGAAATAAGAAGGGAAGGATAAGGTATCATAAAGATATAGGGAAGATCAGTAGTGTAGAAGAAGATGAAGAGGCCAAGTGGAGGGGATGTAAAAGGGAAGGCAATGCAAAATGAATTCTTAAAAAAATCATGTGATGTGTGCATATACAAATATGCCACAGGAAATTGCACCTTTGTGTCAAAATAAATAGACAAGAGAAAGGAAGTCTAGCAGAGTAGAGGAAGGAGAACTGGGGAAGGGAGGAAGGATAGGAGGAAAAAGGAGTAGGGAAAAGGGGGATTCATGAACTGAAGTCAAATTCTATGCATGAATGAATTTTTCAGGATGAACCCAACTGCTATGCATAGCTATAAAGTTCTAATTAAAACAACAACAACAAAAAAGAACTGGGGACTTCAGTTTTCAGTCGGCCTGACATGGGTCAGCAATGACGTGGTCTCTGAGAGGTTCATGACATCTAGACTGAGTAAATGAAGCGTGGAACGCAGGACAATGCGGCGCCAGGAGAGAGCCTGTTATAGACAGGAGCTGAGGAAAGAGCTGTCTCTGTTGATGAACCCCTAAGAACAGACCAGAGAAAGGCAATCCCCTTATCATTTGACAGCAACAAGTAGGAAAAGACCTCACATCAAAGATGATTAAAGAGAAGAGTAACAACATAAGGTCAAAGCAAAGTAACTCTTTTGAAACATAGCTGCACATTATCTGGTACTACTCCCATCAGAGAGATAAAGTCTGTGCCTCCCCTCCTTGAAAGGCAGGCTTGCAACAAAAACTTAAGACATGCTAGAAGAAAACTCTCCTTACCCAAGAAAAATATTATCCAACTGATTCCAAGCAAACTCAAGGAAAAAATTTTCAGTTAGTTGCATTCTAGTAAATGTCAGGGAATGAGAAATTTCTCATTGTCTCATGAAAATGATGGGGGGGGGGCGGGGAGGAAAGAACAAACTTCAAAAGAAAAATAACAGATTACCCCTTAGAAAAGAGCAAAAGTAAAGTAAACGTAAAATATATCCTTTTTAATTTAAATTGTGAAAGAAAACGAAACTACACAGAATTCTGAGAAAATATGATGGTTCAATAATTATATGTCCTCTTAAGTCAATCTTTTTTTAAGAGAGAGAGAAAAAGAGAATGAATTTTATCTAATTTTTTCTTTTTTTCCAACTCTTAGTTGTGTATGTGGTGCTGGGGTTTGAACCTGAGTCCTCGTGCATGCCAGGCAAAAAGCAATACCATTGAGCCACCTGTCCAGCTCAGTCCCTCATTTTTGAAGACAGCAGAAAGCCATTGTTTTATGTGCAATTTCTCAGAAACATTATCTTCCATGTTTTTTAACCTTAGTGTAAAATAGAATGTATTCCAAATAACTGAAACTAAAAAGAAAATTTAGAACTTCACAATAGTCTTAAGAGCATAGGTGTCAAGTAATTAAAATAATTAAAATAGTTTTTTAAATCTGAAAATAACTGCAAGATAGACCATTATTACTCTTAATCCAAATTAATCTAATAAAGAACAAGAATTTACTGAACCTAGGGAGAGAGGTGTCAAGGGAGGACTCTGCATTGTCTTAAGTAGCAAGTGCAAAGATAATATTTCAGGGTTGACTCATTTAGATTTAGAGCAAATAAGGTTAAAGAATGCTTTTGAACAGCGAAAAGAAATTTACTTTCCAAACACTGGAGATAATAAAAGGGTGAAAACAGCCACAGTGGTTAAAAGTGAAAGTACAAACCATAGTTACATGAGAGAAAAAATGCAGTTTATAAAAGAGAATGTCACACCCTCAAACTGCCCTCTTGTAAGACCAAGATTGTTGTTACACTGAATTCAAAACACATGACAAACACTCAAATCAAAATGACACCAAAAAGTTAAAAATAGTTAAAAATGAACAGTAAAAGACTGTTGGACAAATTCACACAGCTATTAGAAAGACCAACAATATTAATACCCAAAGTAAAATTGGAGAAAGAAAAGCATTAACACTGACAAAGGGCAAAATTCATGGTGACAGTATGGAGGTCACAAACCTGTTACCTGCTGAACATGATTGTGTCAAAGGATAGGCCATAAAAACAAGGGATGTTCACCTTGCTTGTTCTTAAAGATTCATTTAGAAAGAGGACAGCTGAGGCACATCCAGAAGCTCAAAGCCACCCTAGATGTTCAGTCACACAGATGAAAATTCCAGGTGGTTAGAATGACCAGCTATTCTGAATTAGACTTGAACGTCACAACCCCAGGAAGCAGATGTCGGACAGTCCCATAGAAGCAATGGGAACACGGTGCTTATTCACCCTTAGAAGAAATCTCCTAATGGTCTGAAAGTCTCTTCCGCAAGTGAGTGGCCAGCCCCAGGAGATAGGAGCGTGCTGTGCTAACAGCCCTCATCAGGGCAATAAGAGTCCCCAATGGCAGCGGAGTGTTCTCTGTGAAATGAACGTATGTTAGCTGATGTAACCCTCTTGGTAACTCTAAGGTGGATGCTGTCTTCATTCCCATTCTTCAGATTAGGGAGCCTTCTGTAATTTAGTAATTTTCCTGAGGTCTCTCTCCGCTGCTGGTGAACTTTCTGCCCACCAAACTTGTAGTACTATTCCTGCCTAACAACCCTCCAACCCCACACCGTGGATATGCAAGACAGCTGGTACAGCTCCTCCACCAAAGGCCTCAGATTGCCTTTAAGCTTCGTACCCTGTGCCTGCCTCTTTTTTGCCTTAGCATAATTTGCACCTGGCAGTCAAATCAAAGGGGCAAAATAGTGGCCCACTGGGCTTACTCGGGCCACTGTTTCATTTGGCTTTCACAATGGTGTTTGATTTTAATTTGCACCAAAGTAATGAAAAGTCAAGAGTCCACATAAAAACCCAAGTATCTGACATTTCTTGAACAATCAGATCTGGCCATACTGGACCCATGCTCTTTCCTGGCAACAGCTGGATGGAGCTGAGTTGTGCCTCAAATCTGGCCAGGGCACAGGCTCTCCAGTTTACCAGGGTGTCCTTGACATGGAGTGTTAGTCATCATTCTTTATTGGGGTTTCACTGTTTCTTTCCTTACACGAGAGGGAAGTTTCTGTTCCCATTCATGTCAGTGTCGAAGGTGAAAGAATAAAAGTTATATAGAGATGACTGTGTTGATAGAAGGAGGACGGAGGGAATGAGAGAGACAGGGAATATTTCCCTGACAAAACAAGTAGTAGTCTGTAATTTTCATAAGTAAATTCAATTCACCTCCCTTGTTATATTTTTCGGCCTAGTCCCTCTGTACACTTGAATTTTATCTCCTGATAAAATTGTTTCTGTGGCAGATGGTTTCAACCAAACAGGCAATGTCAAATTCAGTCCTATGTTCTCTTCTAGAGCCTCCCTACTCCTTCTGAAGAAGAGGAGTCTAGGTTTTATCCCCTTGATCCTGGTGTGTTAGTCAGCTCCGCATCACTGTGACCAAAATACCTGACTAGAACATCTTAGGGGAAAACACATTTACTTTGAACTCACAGTTTCGGAGATCTCACTCAATCTGTTGTTAGCCAATTCCATTGCTCTGGGCCTGAGGTGAGACAGAACAACATGGTGGGAGGGTGTGGCACAGGAAAACTGCCCAGCTCCTAGCAGCCAGGAAGCAGAGGGAAAGAAGGGGCTCTGGTCAGGATGTATTCACCAAGGGCACACCCCCAGTGGTGTACTTCCTTCGAACACCACCCACCTGCCTGTAGTTTCCACCCTGTCCCTGCAGCTCATTCAACATCAGTGGATTAATCCACTCATGAGGTCAGAGCCATCATGATTCAACCACTTCCCAAAAGCCCCACCTTTGGCCTTTGCTGTGTTGGGGACACATGAGACTTTAGGGAATATTCCAGATCCAAATCATAGCACCTGGACAGGCCCCTATTACTACCTCCAAAGATGGAATATGGTGGTAGCCAATGTCCAGGACTGTCTACAGAAGAATAAGGGGCTAACTGTACCAGTTCTCTTTCTCAGGACACTTGTCCTTGAAACCAAGCCACCAAGTTATGAGGAAGTCCAACCCACAGGAGAGACCCCACACAGGTGTCCCAGAACATAGCCAACATCAACTGCTACACAGATAATGACAACTTTTTTGAGTCCTCAGCATGTTTTGTGGAGAAAAGAAAAAAGACTTTATCTTTCGATGACTCCACCTTCTGGCCACCAAGTCACCCTCAGCCCTTGAGTCTGCCCAATCTGAGGCCCTAAATATTGTGGAACACTTAAGCTGCCCCCTATTTTGCCCTGTTGGAATTACTGACCTACAGAATCTCTGAGCCTAATAAACAATTGTTTCTACCACTAAATTTTGGAATTGTTTTTTATACAGCATTAGGACAACCGGAACAATTCCTTCTGAGAACTAAGTGGTCATTTTGCCCATCTGTTTGTTTTCTCTCCTTTCAATTAAAACTTGATTAATTATATGTAAGGTCAGAAAGGGACATACCTATACTAGACATTGCCAAGTGCTATTTATTTATTTATTTATTCATTCATTTATTTTTGTAAAACTGCGTCAACTTGCACCTTTTACCACTAACGTAAACTTTTTTCCTGTGACTTACCTCAGGTCCCATGTCCTACTGGGGCAGATATTAGTCAACACCTGACAAACAGAGAGGTTGCAGACAGCAGTAAGCTGAGATACACCGGGAAAGTTCCCTGCAACCATTTCACGCTCAACGACGAGGAAGACTGCTTAAGTGCCCTGACTTGGATAAGGAACAACTCCATCACCACAGAAGGTGAAGATATCAGTAGCCGTACATCTTTTCAGAATAGCGTTTTATTTTTATAATGAGTCTCATTCTTCATCTAGTTCCAGTATATAATCAGTGCCTAATTAATTCCAACCAAATCACTCATCTGTCATGCTTTGTTTTCCAGATTAATTTACAACTTGTTGTCATTTTTGGAGACCCAGCCTGTTTGCTGGGGGAAAGAAAAAGGCTTGAGATAGTTTAATTATCTATAATTATTTTATTACACAAAATGAATATCCAAAGAGCAAAGCATGGCTAAAATCATTAACTAATTAAAGAATAATTTAATAAGCAAACATGTTTAGCAATTATATGGAAAATATGTCTCCTTTTGTGAAGCTGAAAAGACCAAGGAAGAAAAAGAAAGGCCTGCATTGGAAGGGCTCTTTTCTTCTTTTCACAAGCCATTATTCTCTCTCTTGCTGTTGCCTGTGCAGTTCTTGCCACAAATACACATATTCTAGTTGCATTCCACTTTTTGAATCAAAATGAGAAAGTAAAACATTTGTACAAATGCCTCCGCCACTCAAAAGCATTTTCTCAAGCATCTTCCTCTCCATTGCTTGGATTTCACTGAAATTGTTTGACTCTTAAAACAAGCAGAACAGGGCTCAGCTACCCTGGGTCTTTCGTTTAAACCTGGAAGTCAAGGTTTGGGATGATTTTGTGCATTCAGCCCCCTTCATTCTACCTACAGCCAGGGAGAGCCAGTGACCTTGTTGAGCTTGGCAACTTCTTATGGTTAGAGCTGGGATTCTAATCCTGACCCTCGGTTCAGGCCAGGATGTAAATAAAGACTACTAAGTGCCCAGAAAGTCGGCATCAATATGTAAAATTAAATATGTTCGTTTAAAAAAATATATTTTTATAAATGTAAGTTAATTACATTCATTATGAATAATTAATACATTAGAATGAAATAGTTTCTCCTGATTTTTGGTGGATGATTTTGATCCACCAAAACTTTTTGCCACGTTAGAATATTTATAACATAAAAAGTTACTAATTTACTACTTACAAATTTTAAGATGGGTATCAAATGGCATCTGATACATTGTTGGATTCCATTTGATAATATTTCATAGGCTGTTTCCCTCTAAATTAATAAATGAGATCTTTAATGCTTTCCTTGTTAGGTTTTTTAATTCAAGTGCATACTAGCTCAAAACACATTTTTGGGCTAGAGCGGTGGCTCGGTGGTTATGGCGCTTGCCCAGCATGTGTGAGTACACGGGTTCAAACCCCAGGACCCACACAACTAAGTGTCAGAGCAACCAGAGCCACGTAAAAACTCAAAAAGAATTGATTCTCTCTCTCTCTTTCACTGTCCTTCTTTGACATTTGCTAGCAAGTAAACTATAACATTTTAATCTGTGACACATACAAAATATTTTAAAACACAGTATATAAATTTTTAAATTATCAACAAAATGTGAATTGTTTAGGTTTATAAATTCCATTTGGCCATCTCATCTTTTCAATAAATGTGCTCATCTCAGAACAAGTCAAAATGGTACCTCTGAAAGATGATGGTTTTATAATGGTAAGGCTCAAACATCT
This sequence comes from Aplodontia rufa, assembly GCA_004027875.1. Lineage (NCBI taxonomy): Eukaryota > Metazoa > Chordata > Mammalia > Rodentia > Aplodontiidae > Aplodontia > Aplodontia rufa. The sequence goes on from PVKS010017692.1 coordinate 26,496, forward strand.
GTCACATGAGGTTTATTAAAATTAATTCATAATGGTTTATTACACAACAATGTGCAAACAAACTTGAAAAGCTGTTTTGGGATTTTTTTTCTTTCAAACTATAAATTCCTTTATTATACAAACAGATTTATATTAAAAAAAAAACAAAACACTTTTTTGGAAGCTTTCTATATTTGGGCAGGAATCAGACATAAAACCAACTGAATCTGGACCGTTTGGGTAGAGGTGGGATATATAGTGATATATATGCCAGCAACCCAGATTTAAAACTTGTCATGGAGCATTTTTGTATTTGCATCAGGGCTTGATATTATTTTCATTTTGCATCTATATATGTTTAAATCTCTTTCAACATTTTATTCATTCTTTAACAACTGATCGTGGCCTTTACAGATTTAAAGAATTCTGTAATCCAGGGTAGGTCTAATCCAGGAGGTCAGCAAACCTGTATTGTGAAGTTCAAGACAGCAAATATTTTAGACTTTGCAGGCCATACAGTACCTGGCATAGTCGCTCATCTCTGCCATTGCAGCAAGAAAGCAACCACGGGTAGTACAGAAATGAGTGGGCGTGGCTGTGTGCCAAGTAAACTTTATACAATTTACAAGAATAGATGGCAATCCATGTTTGCAGAACCCTGCTTTTAGCCATAGAATTTGTGACACATCATTACCATTGCATCATGTCCAGGCTCAAAATGTAACTTAAGCTCCCTACCAGCACAAAAGCCAATGGTTCAACACAAAATGCACAATATGTCTTGGGATGGTGCCCAGCCCAGTGTGGGGATTCATTTTTGAACTTTGAATGTTTTTGGACGTTAGGACTAAGGAGCATTTTTATCAAGAAAGGAGCCTTAAAATGGCATGCAGGTTCTTAAGTTTGGATGTTGATGACAGAGAATTTAGAAACCCCACAGCAAGAAGCACTAGGGTCACCCTGGGGTGATTTCTCATTCGTTCTCTTGGTTCTCGGAGAGGGATGAGTGTCATTACTATTGTGTGGGTTAGACTAGTTGCTGAAGATGGTGATGCTGTGATACTCACTTAAAGGAAAATGCATTTTCAAGATTTAAGACTGTCCCCATCAGCCACCACTTGAGTGCCTGCTTTAGGCCACTGAACAGCCGAGTAAGAAGTATGTGCAAATTAGTTTCTTGTCTTAAATGCAGGTGATTTTTCCCAGATCTGGTGCTTGATGACTCCCCTGCCTGCCTCCCAGGTAGGTGTTCTTAACACTCAGATGCCGAGACTAGCCACTGCAAGCCATCTGAGAAACCTGAACCAGTCAAGTCAATTTAACTCTATGTAAAGGCTTTTTCAAATAACTTCTCATTTGAGAAAAGTTAGGAAAAATATATTACTTCCAGCCTTAAAGAAATTCTTTCTCTTTGTAACTTTTCCATAATTTGAGTCATATTCAAACATGACTTTAATTAGGCCTCTTTGGATCTTATTCTTGCATTTATTTTCCTGTCTTGTTCTCTATCCCCCGACTTCCTCCACCATCCTCACTTCCTCCCCAAACCCTACAATGCAGCATCAGTGGACCACAGTCCAAATCCCAGAACAGGATAAACCTGGAACAGGTTTAAGTTCTGCAGACTTAAATGTCTGCAGAAATCCCATCCAACCCACCATATGATCCACCTATCCCTCTTCTGAGTATTTTCCCAGAGGAGTTAGAATCAGCACATTACAGTGACACAGCAAAATCTATGTTCATAGCAGCTCAATTGACAATAGCTAAATTATGGAACCAATCCAGATGCCCTTCACTGGATGAATGGATCCAAAAACTGTGGTATATATGCCATGGAATTCTTCTCAACAATGAGAAACAACAAAATTGCAGCCTTTGAAGGTAAATGGGTGGCAGTGGAAGAAATCATACTGAGCAAAGTTAACCAAACTGAGAGAGTAAAGGGTGGAATGTTTTCACTCATTTGTGGAGGGTGGCGCTAAACCTAGGGCTATGTGAAAGGTAGTCAACCTCATGTATTAGATACAACAAAGGCGTAGCAACACATAATCTAGGGCAACCATAGATACGTAGTAGGGGAAGGGGGAGGGGTCAGGTCAGAGAGGGAGAACAAGGAGGGATCTAGGGGCTAATTCTGATTTAAGAATATCTGCATATCATATTGTTACTTTATATGCATTTACGATTGTACAATAACTCAACTGTTTAATAAAAAAAAATTTAAAAAGAAAGAAAGCCCATTCACATGTGAAAGCCAAGAATGAACAACAGACAGAACGATGTCTATGGGGTGTCCAGGAAACAGTGTTGAGAACCCAGCTAAGGACAGGTCTCCAAGTAGAGCCTCCTATATGTATCCTGGGCTTTCATGGCAGATGACAGTCTGTTTAGTGGGAAGGGGAGATCAACATGGAAATACACATATATGCCGTATCCCACAACTCACTGTAACAATCTCTAGTTCTTACTGAGACTTTGTGCGTAACTCGAGTTCCATCACTGAAATTTCAAATCCCTGCTAACACTGTGAAAGACCTAGTGATCTTTCCAGAAATGCATTTTGAAAGGAAAATAATTGTCACAGCAGCATTGTTTCTGAAGGAAAGTATGGAGAAGGCCATATTTTGCTGAAGCTCCAACCCATTTCTTTGATAATTATAGCTTTAATTTATCTCAACATCACTTGTGTCCAGAACTGTGCCTGATATATAGATGATGCTCAATCAATGTTTTTGGTGAATGTAAGTGAAAATAGCTTAGAATATGACTGTTTTCCTTCCCACCAAGTTTCATCCTATCAAAACTTTTTGCACTCAACCTAACCTGGATATTGATGACCAATCAAGATGAAGACAGGAGAGCCCTGGGGTGAGATTGATGGTATTCTTTTAAAAATTCCTTTGCCTTTAATGATAGTAATAACATATTGACTGAGAAGGATGAATTAAGGTCTTCATTATGAATGACAGACATTTATCACGGGATTGTAGTTCAGGTTCCAGAGTCAATCACTGGCCTAGGTTCAAATTCTGAGTCTGCCGTTTCCGTGAGCATGTTACTTAATCCCTGTGTGTATTAGACTTGGACAACCTCTTCATCATACAGGTTGCTGAGGATATTAGATGAGATAAATTAATTATGATGTGCATACTGCATTCAGGACAGTATCTTAGACATAGAAGCTGTTGTTAGCGTTACAGTAGTTTCCCCCTCCCCCTGCCAACAACTTCAATTTCCAAGGTTGCAGTTACTCATGGTCAACTGGAAGTATTACATGAAAATATCTAAATGGTCTGAGAATATTGAGTGAAAAAAATTCCAGAAAAAAAATTAGTCCATTAGTTTTAACTTGCATGCTCTTCTTCGTAGCATAACAGAATCTTATGCCTTCCCACCTGAGACATGAATCATCCTTTTGTCCAGTGTATCCACACTATATAGGCTACCCAGCTGTTAGTCCCTTACCTTCTCAGTTAGTAGCTCTACTGTTGCACTATGAATAGCAAGTAATCCTTGTTTTACTCAATAACTGCCCTAAAGGGCAATAGTGGTGATGTTTACAATTCAGTTTTGCCAAGGAAAACCCACAAAGTGCTTCCTTTAAGTGAAAAGGTAAAAGGTTGTCATAGGTATGTGTACTTTGGTAAATACATGGGATAGGGTGCTATCTGTGGTTTTAGGCATCCACTGGGGGTCCTGGAACATGTCTCCTGCAGAGAAGGAAGGTCTATGGTACTATTACCGCTACATGTGAGGCAATTCCTGCTACATAGGAAGCTTCCCCAGGATCAGTCTCAGCCCCATCATCATGGTGGTAGAGAAGTCAATGATTTCAGACTTTGCACAAAGGTTGGAAATCCACATGTGCCAGGTGCCAGTCCACTGGGTAGAAGCACTGTGGCCTTCGTGAGAGTCCTGTCGGCTGGGATGTTTAGAGAAGGCTTCCTGAGAAAGATTTGAGCTTAGCTTTAAATGAGGGCAGGAGAAACAAATGGAAAAGGGGTTGAGGGAGTTTGAATTATTTCCAAAAGACAATGGGCCAGCAGTTGGACTGGACAACAAATACATGAAGGGCAGCAGTGGGAGAGGGGGACAGAGGAGCAGACAGGAGGCAGACTCTGTGGAAGCCGTCAAGTGCCAGCCAAGTCCAAGTTTAACTGGTTACTTTTTAGGAATGAGGACTCAATGAGATGAGGCCTTCTCTTCATGTCACCCTAAAAGTGCCTAGAAGGAATGAGGACATTTTTCATAATATTTTACCTTTACTCTCTCAGTGCTATTTCCCTGCTTTCTAAATAGTTTCTTGAGGGAGTGGGAGAGGTAACCAAGACAGTGCCCTTTTTGAAAGAATCTGAGGGGGAAAAAATCTCACTGTGCCTCTTTGGCTGTGAGATGTCCTGTCCATCTCGGAACCACACCTGAATTGCAGGAGACGCCGGGCTTGACTTCACTGAAGCACAGGGGCAGGATGAGGGGCTGTGTTTTACTCAGCTTTTCCCTGCTGCTACTGAATGACCTGACAAGTATAATTTTAGGAGGAAAAGGTTTATTTAGAGGCTCACGGTTTCAGAGGTCCCAGTCCATGGAAGGCTGACTCCATTCTTCAGGGCTCTAGAACATGATGGCAGCAGGCATGGGTCCAGGAAACAGAGAACTCAAGGTGTCACATGGGGAAGCAGAGCAGAGGGGGAGAAACTCCACGCCAGATACAGGCACAACCCCAATGACCCACCTCCTCCAGCCACGCTACTGGCCTACAGTTGCCAGTTAAGCCCTATATGCGGATTAACTCACTGATTGGGTTAAGGCGTTTAAAACCCAGTCATTTCACCTCAGCCTTCCCAAATTGTCACATGTGAGCTTTTGGGGGACACCTCATTCAAACCATAACAGGCTGGTTCCCTGACAATGGTGGAGAGATTGTTCTAGAAGGATGGTGGATGCCGGGTAGCAGGCACATTGGATGTTCCTAGGAGAAAGTTGACTCTCTTCTGAATTTCAACAAATTGTAAATACACAGATACCCCTCCCCAAAGAGGGACCCTTTCCCCTAACAGCTGTTTAATCTCACCGCCCTCTGCTTTCAAAGGAGACCACAGTTGCTCTGTGATGGAATTGGTCCAGGCTAAAGGATACTGTTTTCTGGGCTCTAGAGTCAGATGGGTTTATAGATGTAAATTACCCGAAACTATTAGAACTGCTCCAGTGTCCTGGAGAATAGCTGATATGGCAGGCTCAAACACTGCTTTCAAGGGCAAACGAAACCTGGAGTGTTCCACTGGGGGCGGGAGGAGGGGGGCAGATTCTGATATAACCCAGCAACCTGATACATTAGCACAGTTTATAGCATTAATTGAAACTAATTGAAATTCATCTGCTATTACCCCTGTACTTTCCATGAAAATGAAGAGTTGGGTGAAAGTAAAGGACAAAAAATAAATAAATAAATAAATAATAAAGCGGCTTTAATGGCTTGAAATGGATCAATTATTTTCATCTTTAGCTAAATATGGTTTACTGCCTTATTAAAAGCATGTTTGTAGGAAAAGCATACCATTAACATTCCAGTGCATGAGTCACCAACAAAGCCTTTGTTAGGTTGTAACTAATATATTCTTCCTTTCTTCATTTGGTGGAGTGAAATGGTTCAGGGTAGGCTAGGGTCACAGAAATCTTATGCTTTGGCTTATAAAAAGTACAACATTTTCTATTTGTGAGCATGATATGGCTTTTTGAGTGTTTTATAATTCATTAATATCCTATGATATATTTTCATTATCTAGTAATTTACTAAAGATATTTATCCAGATAAAATTCCAATTGGAGTATTTTTTCGTAACATATTGTGTATCCATCTGCAACTATAGTGTAGCGGTGTGAGCAGTGGTTCTGAAACCAGGCTCACTGGGTCATAATGTTGCTGATCCATCCACTTGCTGTGTGACCTTCAGTCAATTTCTTAACCTCTCTGTGCTCAATTTTCTGGAGAAAATAATAAAATCTATCTCATGAGCCTGATCTGAGGATGAATGAGGTTGTACATAACCACTGTATGTTTCTTTTGAAATAGAAAAGGAAACTCTAAGTATTTGTTAAAATAAAATGAAATGGGTAAATACACACAGAAACAAAATCATACAAACTATAAGATATAACATATGATTCTTATTTTCTCTGGCCTTAAAATATAATTGGAGAAAAATTGCATTAATATTTGTGTACATAAATCCTCAAATTTATTTCTTATATTTATAAGATCCAGTTTCATAGCCAAATTACCAGATCAGGAAGTTCTTCTCTTCTTCTAATTCATGGTTTTCTTCTTAAAGAATCTTTCATCTTTTAAAGTCCTGAACATGATCATGAAATGGCAGCAAAGCACATTTTCCTAGTGATTAAAAGTTCAAGCACTCCATTCAAAAGGATAAAGTGCCTTTCTGGCATCTATAAAAATAATGGTTTAAAAAGATTGTACCAAAAATCAAATTGAAATGGATCAAAGAATTAGAAATTAAACCATCAACTATACAATTGCTAGAAGAAAAACTAAGATCAACACTACACGACATCTGTGTAGGCATCTCCTTCCTTAACAAGACTCCCATAGTACAAGAATTAAAGTCAAGATTAAATAAGTGGGATGTATTAAACTGAAAAGCTTCTGCACAGCTAAAGAATTAGTCAAGCGTGTCAAGAGAGATCCTACAGAATGGGAGAAAATCTTTGCCTGCTACACCTCGGACACAGGGCTAATATCCAGAATATACAAAGAACTCAAAAAACTGAAAACCCAAACCACAAATAATCCAATCAATAAAATGGGCTAGGGAACTAAATAGAAACTTCTCAACAGAGGAAGTCCTAAAAGCCAATAAATATATGAGAGAATGTTCTGTATCACTAGCAGTCAGAGAAATGCAAATCAAAACTTCACTAAGATTCCATTTCCTGTCAGAGTGGCAAAAATGAAGAATATGAACAATAACAAATGCTGGAGGGGCTGTGGGAAGAAAAGAACATCAGCACACTGTTGGTGGGACTGCAAGCTTGTACAGCCACTCTGGAAAGCAGTGTGGAGACTCCTCAAAACACTAGGGTTGGAACCACCTTATGACCCAGCTATCCCACTCCTGGGTATTTTCCCAAAAGAGCTAGAGTTGGCATACTACAGAGACACAGCTACATCAATGTTTATTGCAGCTCAATTTACAATAGCTAAACTATGGAACCAAACCCCTTGCAGGATGAGTGGATTCAAAAACTGTGGTATACTGCTGGTGGGACTGCAAACTGGTTCAGCCACTATGGAAAGCAGTATGGAGAATCCTCAAAAAATTAAAGATGGAGCCACCTTACGACCCAGCTATCCCACTCTTGGGAATTTTCCCAAAAGACTTAGAATCAGCGTATTATAGCGATGTGGCTTCATCAATGTTTATAGCAGCTCAATTTACTATAGCTAGATTATGGAACCAACCCAGATGCCCCTCACTTGACGGGTGGATACAAAAGCTTTGGTTCAAATATACTATGGAATACTACTCGGCCATTAGGACGATATTATGGCTTTTGAAATCAAATGGATGGAGATGGACAGAATTATGCTTAGTGAAGTCTCCCAAGCTCAGAGACTCAAGGGCCGAATGGTTTCATCTGTTGATGCTAGAATTTATGGGGAAGCAGTAGGGCAGACGGCTAAGTTAACAAAACTTCAAACAGAATGACTTTCAGAGTAATAGGGGGATGGCTCTCTAGGATGCTTGGAGGTGTAGGGAGGGGGATGGGGGGAGGGTATATGAAGAACTCATAGGAGTCTGGAGAGTGGGAAGATGGGGGAACTGTCCCAGAATCAAATGTCATTCCTCCATGAGATACCCATTTAACACATGAGTTCTTCTGGGGGAAACTGCAACAGGTGAAACACAAGGTGGTTTATTTATGCTTTGGCATTACCCCTGGATAACAAAGTTTATATACATTGATTGCTACTGTTCTGATAATGTTTCCCCCTCAACTGTATCTCTATATACTTC
>PVKS010017693.1:0-41514 GCA_004027875.1 Aplodontia rufa
CAAATGAATTTGAGAATTGCTTTTTCTATGTCTTTAAAGAACGACATAGGTATCTTTATAGGGATAGCATTAAATCTATATAAAGCTTTTGGTAGAATGGCCATTTTTATTATATTAATTCTGCCTATCCAAGAGCAAGGGATATCTTTCCATCTTCTTAGGTCATCTTGGATTTCGTTCTTCAATGTTCGGTAATTCTATTGAGAACCTTTTAACATGCTTACTAGTCATTTTAATATCTTCTTTGAAATATTGTCTATTCAAATCCTTTGCCTATTTTTAAATTTGAGATTTCTCAATATTTTAATAATTTAAAATAATTTTTCTATTTTTACACATTTTATTTGTTCCCAGTTCTTATTAATTATAATTGATTCTTCAAAGAATACATTTATATATAAACTTCTATGTCTCTGAATATTTCCTTAGATTAGATTCCTAGTCATAAAATTATAGGTTTGTCCACCTTATGACCCAGCTATCCCACTCCTGGGTATTTTCCCAAAAGAGCTAGAATCGGCATATTATAGAGATAGAGCTTCATCAATGTTTATAGCAACTCAATTTACTATAACTAAACAATGGAATCAACCCCTCACTTGATGAGTGTATTTAAAAACTGTGGTACATATATACAATGGAATACTACTCAGCTATTAGAGAAAATGATATTATGGCATTTGCAGCCAAATGAATCTACGTGAAATATCCCAAATTCAGAGACTCAAGATTCGAATGTTTTCTCTCATTTGTGGAAGCTAGAATACAATTGGAAACAGTATGATAGATGGCTAAGCTAATAATAACCTCAACATGTATGAATTTTTACACTAGTAGGGGGAACCTTGCCTATGATGCTGGGGAATGAAGGAAGGGTGGCAGGGAGGAGGCAAGGAATAGGAAGGAGATCAAGAAGACTGGAGGGGATGGAGTATGGGAGAATCAACTCAGTGGGGAAACCTCAACTTCCTTGAGAAGTCCAATTAACAAAGGGGTTAAGTAGGGTGAACATGGAATCATGGGGAACCCAAGGAGGGAAACCATGGAATGGCATCAGCCTTGATTTGCTCTGTCATTATACATTTGTTCTTGATTGTTTGATAATGATTCCTTCCTAAATGTAAGACCATATTTAACAAAACAACAACAAAACCCCTCAATATAACTTTTCTTTATAAATCAATATTATTACCTAGTTGGAGAGATTTAAAACAATATTGAAAACAAAATTGCCAAGATGGTATAGAAGTCTATACTGGAACTTGTAATAAATATTTCCCTATTTTCTGATCTAAAAAAAAGAAATTAAAGATTTGCAAACATTTAAAATCTCTCAATGCATACTACCAATTTTTTTTCCAGAAAGTTAGTGGCCATTTATTTGCCTAATCAAATATTGAATGTTCCAATTTTACAGTACTCTTATCAATTTGTGCATTATCTTTTTAAAATTTTGCCAATTTGCATAAAATATGAAATTTTACTTTTTTTTCCCCTGAAGTACTGAGATTGACCGCATAGCCTCTCATATGTTAGGAAAACTGTACTATTGGGCTACATTCCAAACCATTATTATTATTTTATTTTTAGACAGTGTTTTGCAAAGTTGCCCAAACCGGCCTTGAACTTGTGATTCTCCTGCCTCAGCCTCTAGAGTGCCTGGGATTACAGGCATGTGTTACCAGGACCAATTGAAATTTAATTTTTAAAAAATTTAGTTGTGTGATCACTGATAAAACAAACCATTTTAATCTAAATATTTATATTAAACTATTTCTGTTGGGCATTATGTATGCATGGCTTAGGTTCATTTATTTCAACTGAAGTATTATTACTGATACATAAAACTCTTATCAGATCTTTATCACATTTGTTGAAAATATTTTTATAGCTTTTCAATACTTTTATGATGCTTTTTTTTTTTTAAAGAGAGAGGGACAGTGACAGAGAGAGACAGAATCAATTTTTATTTAGTTTTTCATGTGCCTTTTGTTGTTCTGAAGTGGTGCTGGGGCCTGAAAATGTGTAAGTGCATGTTGGGCAAGTGCTGCAACTGAGGAGCCACCACTCCAGCCCCAGCCCCCCTTGATGCTTTTTTTTTTTTTTTTTAAAGACAGAGGGACAGTGAGTGAGAGAAACAATTTTTTACTTAGTTTTTCATATGGCTTTCATTGCTCCAAGACTTCATTGTGCATGTGGTGCTGGGGTTTGAACTTACATACTCGCGTGTGCCGGGTAAGCACCATAACAGCTGAGCCAGTGCTCCAGCTCCCCACTTGATGCTTTTTAAAAGGGGTTAAATATTTATTGCTAAGCTCATTTTCAGAAATTTCTTTTCTCTCCTGAAAATGCTAAGTAGTTAGCCATATGTCCTTTGAGTTATTTGTGTTCCTTTTTTAACATTTAAATTTTTAATTTATCTAGAATATTTGGTTATATAAGATTTAAGTTAATATTTAAATTTATTTCTTATTACAGCAACTTTCTCATTTTATTTGGTTAATAATGTGTCCTTTTCCTTGTGGTCTAATATTTTCTTCACTGTGTATTTCTTATATATTAAGGTCTGTTTTAGAACCATGTTATGTACCATACTATCAACAGTATCATCTTGCTTTAATAGCTGCAGATTTACAAATGCATTTTAAAATGTTTTCAAGGGCAAACTGGTTTTCATTGTTTGTTGTTTTCAAAATTATATTAGCTATTCTCATCTGTTTTCTTTTTTTCAGATGAAATTTACCATCATATTTTCCAATTTCACTTCCCCAACATATCCCAGTTTAGAAAAATCAAAAGAACTTTCATAATATTCATTTCACTATCTCATTGTCAAATGTTAAATGAAGGCTGTGGGGACAAATCTATGTCTTTTTGCCAATTTCTTATTGGACTTCAAGTCAGATTTTGAATCTGGATATTTGTAATTTATTATAATTGTCAGAAAACATCAGTTGGATATAAATTATAATTATGATTTTGGTGTCAGGTAGACATGATAGAGGGTCTATGTATTCATTAAAACAGAAAATGCAAGTAGTCGTATAGCATTTAATTAATTTAGCCTACTGTTAACTTTTTTTTTTAGTGGATCATGGAAAGTTTTTTGTTATTTTTTTAACCAAATAATCCAAAATAGGAATAACATTCATTTTGTTTTTGAAAAGAATGAGTAGCTTTGCCTGGAAATACAGGAAAAAACTGGCAGGCTACTTATTTTCATAGAAGCAGAGAGTAATTTTTTTCTGAAAGATCAAATTTGTAACTTAGATTTTTAGTCCTTTAAAAGAGTCATTTCGACTGGTGAAAAAAGTATCAGATCATCACAGAGTTAGCATAGTGTGGTATTTTGTGTTTTTTGACATACATGCTCTGTCATACGGAGGAGGTTGACAAGAAAATCTATATAGCTAGAATATGAGAAATGTTCTGCAAATTAAGAGCAGGCAGTTCAGGAAATCTCCACAGCATTCCCATTTTTTACTTACAAATGGAAAAACCAGGCATAACTTGTCCTTTGTCTTTAATTTTTAGCCCTTACCTATTTTCAGAAAAGGTGAATATAACATTTTGTTTCTATTCTGATATCTATTTACAGGCTGTCTTTTGTGTCTAAAATGCATATATACTGCATTCTTCTCTTATGTTCAGTGCTTGTGGTTCCAATCAATCACTTCCCTAGGGTCTAACTGCCACAGAAAAATATATTGGTCCATTTGAAATTTGAAACTGCCAGTTTTGAAAGTCAAACTGGTTGAATCTTAGCAGTTTCACATGGTTCACCTAAAAGGCACAAGGAAGTGAGTAGACATCAAACGATAGCTGTGTTAATGTTTGACTTGGATTGGAGAAGGCAGTATCGCTTCCTATCTTCCACTCTAATTTTAACTTCACCTAAGTTTTTAGGCAGATCTACTGGGGGAAAGGGTCATCAGGTTTTGTACCCTATGGGATCTTTCCAGCAATGGACAGTCCTTACCAACTCATAAAGCCAGCAGAAATGAAGCACACTGAAGATAGTTTTTTCCTCCTTTTTGTTTTTTTTTTTAAGTGAGAAAGACAGAGAGAGAAGGAAAGAGAGAGAGAGAGAGAGGCAGAGAGAATCAATTTTTATTGAGTTTTTCACATGGCTTTTGTTGCTCTGACACTTAGTTGTGTACGTGGGTGCTGGGGTTTGAACTCCTGTACTTGCACATGCCGGGCAAGCGCTGTAACCACTGAGCCACCACTCCAGCCCCTCCTTTTTATTTTAAGGCATCAAAATCCCACCAAGATGAATGAATAAAGAAAATATGATATATATATCCATATACATACACACAATTGAGTTTTATTCAGTCATAGAGGAAAATGAAATTGTCCTTTTCAGGAAAATGTATAGAACTTGAGAACGTTACGTTAAGTGAAACAAGCTGAACTCAGAAAGTGAAGAGTTCTATGTTTTCTCTCATATGTGGAACCTAGATAGGGAAAAGGCAAAAAAAGGTGTTGGTGGTGGGGATCTCATGAAAATTGAAGGGAAATCAGTAGAGTAGTGGAAAGGGACCAGGGGGAGAGGAGTAGGGAGGAAAATGGAAAATAACTGAGGAATGATATTGGACAAATTATATTGTTATATTTTGTACATGTAAAAGTATGTAACAACAAATCCCACCATTATGTACAATTATAATGCACCAATTAAAATATGGAAAAAATCCATCAAGTGGTAAAGTTCCCTATTGGATACTGAAGTAGATATTTCCCCTTTGGGGTGGAATGCATATGAAATGGAGAGAGTTTCTCCCATTCTCTCAGCTTTGGGAAGGGAATGGAAATCTTTCCTGGTCTGGTGGCATCATGGGGAGTACAAGAATCCCTCCACATTTCCCCTCCACCATGCTCGGTTTAGGTGACATATATGTTCATGTAAAAATTTATTTCTTGATCAAGGACATACATATCATAATATTAGGCATAAAAAATCTCTGGAAGAAAATGTTAATATTGGTTATCTTTGAGTGGAATAATTGATTCTTCACAAACCCAAAGCCCAAATTCTCTATGGTTTCCAAATTTCCTCTCTTAAGCATTTACTACTTTCAAAAACAATGTTATGAGAGTGCAAAAATTTACCAGTTAGATTAGTCTTTCTCAAGGGAAGTGGATGGTTTCTAATTTTTTTTAAACCCCAAACCCAAATGCTCCCACTTCTGTAGAGCATAATGAGATGACCTCATCCCTCTGTCAAATGACCTCTGCCCAAAAGATACTTCTTCACCAGCCTTCAGCTCCTCATTAGCACTCCCCTCCAGCTAATCACAGGGCCAATGCTCCCTCCTGTAGCCCAGCTGTCAGAGGCTGCACCTGAGGCGACTGCTAGGTGATTCCAGGAAAGCACATTTCCCTCCTCTTCCCTTCTCTGCTTCTAATTGGCAATTCTCCCTGGTTTCTAAAAGTGACCCATTAAAATTCATCTCTGGTGAGTACAACGAAAGCATCAACAGGGAAGGGTCTCTACAAAGGGAAACTTCAGTAACACATGCACAAACTCTTGCCACAAAAGTCCTCTTAATGTTGACAGTGCAGCTGAACAGAGGAGGCTGCAAATTAAGAAATGCATATCACTTGCTGTCAATGACCATAGTCATCCCGGGGCCTGCATACATAGCCCTCATGCAGTCATTTGAAAATCCATCCAGGAGTACAGTACCAGGGGACCATGGCTTCCATCTGGAACACACTCTTCTGGTAGACAACCACTGCCACCGCTCCTAACACCCTTCTCACCAGTTTTTCCTTCCCAGGGCTATTTTATTCATACCCTCCTCTCCTGACACCCATACCTTAGGCCTTAATGTTTATGTTTTACTGTCTTAAGATATTCCTGCTGCATGAAACCATGTTTCTGCCATGTTGCCCAAAAGATCTGAGCAGAAGCAACTATCACTGTGCTCTTACTATAGGACAGACATTTGCCAGGAAATGTGCTATTTGCATGATTTAGAAAAAGATTTTCACCAAACTATTTTTCTTTTTTTCTACCCATAAAAGATTTAAATGTATGGATCTTATATCACCTTGTGCCTGTATCAAAACATCCTGGTTGCTCAGGCATGTTCACTTTTTCTATTTTGGTTTCAATGAAAGAGAGAAGGGAGGTGGGGGGTGGGGGAGATATGTGGGGGGAACTAGCATGTACTGAAAATCTGGGACAAATACCTAGAAATCTAGGTGACTGGAAGATACAGATAATTAGACAAAAACTCTCTATTTCATTTGTGGGAAATCTGCCTCAGGTGAGAGCAGCACTGTCCCAGAGGACGAATTCCTCCTGGATGAGCATCACTGAGCATCATCTGAGCTTTAATCACCTTAACAAGCTCTGATTGCCAGCAAACCAGATTCTGCAAGGAGAAAGCAAGGAATTAACATTTACTGAGTGTCTGCTGTGTGCCGTGTGCAATCATAAGTTCTCATTTCCCCATTTTGCAGATGAGGAAGCAGAGTTCTAAAGAGGATAGATAATTTTCCTAAAGTCTCATGTAGTATGTGTCCGGAGTCCGGGATCTCGATCCACCATTTCCTTAAGCAAATGAGTTTAAGTAATCCAGGAGCAGAGAAACTATGCAGGATGCAGGTCTAACAAAGACCACTGCACCCAACTCAATCTAGAGGTTTAGTACATTGAAAGGGAGCAATCTGAGCAATCTTTGATGCTATTGGAAAACAGTCATCAGTGGGAGTATTCCTTTGAAAATTTTACATTACAGAAAGTATATGTTAGAAGACAATGTATATGAGAATTAGAATCATTTATTTTAGTGACAAGTCTGATACCGTGCCTATCTTGAGCATTTTTGCTGAAGTGGTTGCGTTAAGTCAGCCAAACCCTAATTTGTATTTTTTTTTTACTTATAGACTTCATGAGCATAAGGACATTAATGATAACATTAACGCAAGTATACATTTCAAAGCACATACTGAAGGAAATGAAAATTTTCTGATAAAATATTAATTCTTCATTAAATTTGTATTACTTTTGGTTCCTCCCAGCATTAAACCAGCAGGGAGAAGCAATTTCAAAAGCTAGAGGAAAACGTCTTGTACTTTTTGGGGTCTATTTCTAACTTGCTATTTTGATTTTGTTTGAAAAAAAATGGGTAAAATCAGATTTTATTCACCACATACCAGTCAGTTACTTGCTCATTCATCAGTTGTTGAACGCCTACTATGTGCTGTTGTTACAGGTGCACGGGATACCAGAGTGAAAAAAAAATACTCTACACCCAGCACCCAATGGGGAATTGCCAGAGAACATACACTTATTTCTTGCAGTTCACACTCAGTTTCTTTTCCTAAGGGCTTGCCTGGCACTGAAGGTCACCCTGTCTTTTGTGTTTTGGGATCCTCCCTTCCTCTTTCTTCTGGGATCCATTCTAGCTGCTGTCCCATGGACCTCTTGGATCTTTAACCCTTTCTGCTGGTCACCTTCCTTTACCACATAGCACATGCTGAACTTACTCCTGATGCCCAGTTGCTCTGTAGTCATTTATCTTTCCCTCTTCACAGTCATGTTGTGAAGGATTAATCCACAGTCACCAACTCTAATATCTTGGTCTCACCCATTACTTGATCTATCCCTCAAGGGAATACCCTTAGCCATGATCACCATGCTGAATTCATGGTCCCTTTTGACTTTTACCTTACAGAACCCCTGCAGCATTTGGCATTTCTAACCATTCTGTCATTGCTGGTCTTCTGTCTTTTGATGGATTTATCTTGCTTATTTTGTCCCTCAAAGTTGGTGTGTTTCAGAGTGTTCAGTCCTTGGCTCTCTTATTATCACATTCTGTATATACCAGTCTTATTTCCTTTCCTGAAAAACTTCTTGAAAATAAGTTTCATTCAGCCACTCTCTCTATCTCTCCAACATCCCCTCAACACCTCAACTCAGCACAATCTGGTTTCTGTTCCCCACACACCAGAAAAATTGCTCAAAAATACATTCCCTGTTTTTAATCCAGCAGATACCTTTGAATCCCCATCGTGGTGCAAAATCTGACATTCCTTCCTTCCTTTGGTGCTCACAACTGCCATGCCTCCACTCTCTATCCTTCATTCACCCCTCAGGCGGTCTTCTCCCAATCTTGTATGGGTTCCTAGTTTATGGGCTTCTGGATCTACTCTAATCTGCCAAATGTGTTCTTGGGGTTTCCCAGAGTGTCTCTTCTCATTGTTCCACATTTACTCTGAAGGATTCCACCTACTGTTCTGCTTTTAAAATTCATTTTATGCTGATGGCTTTTGCCTATGAAATCTGGATCCATCTCCTGAACTTCAGAGACATATAACCACCTGCTGATCTGCCAGGGATATACCTGAAATCCTTACATCCCAGTGTGACTCGAACATGAACCAGACTGTTCTTCCTCCCTAGGTGAGTGGGATCTCTGGTGACTTAATTGCTCAGGTGTGAGCGCTGTAGCTGACATTCACAAATCACTCCTTCCCTATTGAAGCACTGTCTTGTCTTGGTTTCCAGTTCTCTTACCATGCTGGCCTCTTCTCAGTGTACTGTCACCTGGACTTTGAATGTTGCCATGTCCTAGGGCTCAGTTTTGATTTTTCTTCTCTTTTCTACTTATACTCAGTCCATTAGGATTTTATTAGACTGTGATTTTTAGCATTACCTGCATGAAAAATGACTGTCAAGTTCACAATTACTGTTCTCACCTCTTTGCTGAGCTCCATTCACATACAGCCAGTTGCCTACACCAAGCTCAAAATACATGACCAAAGCAAAACCCTTTGCTTTTCTGCCTTACACTTTCTTTTCCCAGTTTTCTTCATTTCACGGCATGGTACCACATTTCACCCAGTGGCTCAGGCCACTAATTAAGAAATAACACTGATCATTCTTTTTCTTGACAACTTCTTTTATTCTCCCATACAGATGCTCAGAAAATTCTATTGTCTTTGTCTTATGAATGTGTCCAACCACCTCTAGCCAGCTCCACAGTTAGCATCAGGTTTTAAGTCACCATCATCTTTAAATTAGTGGCCTCCTAACTATCTCACAGTGTCCACTCTTACTCCTTCAACCAGTTCTCTACCAGTAGCAATAATGCTCTTTAAAAACAAAACAAAACAAAAACAACAACAAAAAACTCACATCAATCCCCTGCTCTACACATTCTGATAATTTTCCTAAGAATGAATCCAAACTTCTTTCCTTGACTTACAGAGCCTTATTTAATCTACCCCTTGACTCTTCAGTTTAACCTCTTACTGCTAGTACATTAATTCAAATTTCCATTCTTTAATGTGCCATGCTCAAGGTCTTCACTGTTTTACTGTTTGCTCAAAACTCTCTTCCTCATATCTTTTGTATTTTAGTCACTTGCATTCTGGTAGGAGAGATACAAAATAAAAACTTGGAATGGAAGCTTCATGTGGGTAAGACTCTCCTCTCGGTCTAGTGGCCCATGGAAAAGTGTATGTAATATATGCTCAATAAATGTTTACTGAGCACATGAATGAATAATATATGGTTTGATTCTTCTTCACCCACACATCAAATAAGTAAAGTCTTCTCTTAGCCACTTAAATGTCTCTAGAGGGGCTGGAATGGTAGCTTAACAGTTATGGTGCTTGCCTGGCATGTGCGAGGAACCAGGTTTGAACCCCAGCACCACATACATAACTAAGTGTCAGAGCAACGAAAATCAGATGAAAAACTAAATAAAACTGATTCTGTCTTTTCTCTCTCTCTCATAGTCCCTCTCTCTCTTAAGGAATTAATAAATGTCTCTAGAATCTCTTCACTCAACTGGTCTGCTCCTTTGAGATTGGACAATGCAAGTGAACTTTTTAAATTGCAAATCTCATCATGTTATTCCTGGGGCAGAAAGCTTCAGTGTTAAGTACAAACTCTATGATGCGGATTATAAATTCCTTTGTGATCCGTCTCCAGTTACTCTTCATCCTATTCATTGACTATTTTCTACTTAGAATTCCATGCTATCAGTTATACAAAAGACTAAGGTCGAGAGATGAATTGTACCTATGTCTATAGTCAACAATACTCTATTGTGCCCTTAAAAGTTTGTCAAGAAGGTAAAGCTCAGGTTAGGCATTCTTACTACAATTTAAAACAATCGAGTAAAACCCCAAACAAAAACCAAATAGAAACAAAACAAAAACAACGAAATCCCCAATCACAACAACAATCCATTCTGAAGCATTTTTAGTTCTTCAACATGTCATAGTTTTTCTTGACTTATCTCTTTGAACATGAATTTTTCCCTATCTGGATTTTCCAAATGCCTCTCCATTGCCACCCCTTGCATGGGTCCACTTAGTTTTACCTTTCAGAGTTCTGTTTAGAAAATGCTTCCCCTAGGCTCCCTAAATCCAGAAAAGGTGCCCCCAAAGGGGCTCACATAGTTCTCTGGGATTTGTGCTTATCATAATAAACATGATTACCTTCCATAAAGACAGGGGTTTTTCTCCCTTGAGCTCAGTTTTATCTTCTGCAGTAAGGATGATGCTTGGCACACAGTATATTAAGTATTTTATTATTATTAGTTCATTAAAAATACTTATGGAGCACCTACTAAGTGCCAGGCACTGTCCTAGAAAATTCAGAATCCAGTCAGTAAAAAAATTTCCCTTCCCTTATGGAGTTTATAATTATATGCAGGAAATGACAGATAATTAAGTAAAATATATAGTATGTAAATGGTGATTAGGACTGTGTAGAAAAGGAAAGCAGGGAGAGGATATGGAGTGAGGAGATAAAGATTTTTAATGGGGTGGTCAGGAAAATTGAAGCTGCATAAACCAGCTTATTGAGATGATTTCTGCCACAAGGAACCACAGGTGATTTCTTGTGCTATTCTTATTTTCTGTCATCATTCTCTGGCCCAGATGGCAGCATAGCCCCTAATCTACTCAAATAGCTCCTACTTAATGGCCCTGGAAGATGCCCAGTCATATTCTGTCTTCCTGTTCAAGAGCTCTTGAGTTAGAAATGACTCCAACTCAGAAGTTATAAACAAGAGGAAAGAAGGGAAGAAGAGGGACTAAAAATAACTTTTCTGCCATCTTATCAGATGTGGGTGTTTCTGTGAATTCTCATTGTCTGCATCTTAAAAGGTCTCAGCAATTGTAAGATCGCACCCTTCAGTTTTAAAGCATCTCCCAGGTTTTTACTGATTTATGAACAAGCACATCTCCTCACAAACGTGTTTTTTTCTTTTTTTCAGCATAAGAACTCTCCCAGTTTAATCATTTATTACAGTGTAATGTTGTGCAGTGAACAATTCAAAATGAGCACTTCTGTCAAGGGAAGCTGTCAAGGCTTATGAGAGTTTTGATGCTCTTGACAAATAGCACCAAGTGGTCCTCCAAGGAGCCCATTAGGCAGCCTTGGAGGAACTGGCATCCTTGTAACTACAGAGAGGAAATAGCTCCAGGGCAGGATCCTTTTCTTAAACAATGGAAAGAGAAGTGAAGATGGGCAAGGGAAACCTGACCTTACACTCAGGTTTTGAGATGCAAGACCCTAAAAAGTTCAGTGTTTCCAAACCTACCGGGGGTTGGTATCTTTGTCCATTTAGGCTCCTATAACAAAATACATAGATTGGGTTGCTTATAAAGAACAGATGTATCTTTCTCGCTGCTGTAGGTGCTGGAAGTCTAATGTGAAGGGCTGGCAAATTTGGTATCTGGTCTCACTTCCTGGTTCATAGATGACTGAAGTTTTACTATGTTTCCACATGATGGAAAGTATAAGGAAGGTCAATGGCATCTCTTTTAAATAGAACATACGAACGAGTAAGAATTCCTATTCTTGTTTCACCATCATGACTTAATCATCTACCAAACATGGCACTCCAAATATGAACATATTTGCGAGGTAAGGATTTCAATAAACGAAGGTGGAGGGGAGGGTTTCACAAACATCAGTCAATAGCAGGTAGGAAGGAATTCAATATCTCCAACTGTATTGGCTTTCTATGGCTGCTGTAACAAATGACCACAAGTTTCATGACTAAAAACAGCACAAATTTGTCTTGTAGTTCTGGAGGTCAGAGGTCCTAAATCCAAGGTGTTGCCAGGGCTATGATCCACCTGCAGGCTGCAGGAGAGATTCCCTTTTCTGGCTTTTGTCAGCATCTAGCGGCTGCTTGCATTTCTTGGCATGTGGTCACTTCCTCCATCTTCAAAACCAGCAGTGTAGTATCTTTAAATCTCTCTCTGTCTCTGATCTCTGCTCCATTGTCACATTTCTTACTCTGATTCTTGTCTATCTCTTCAAAGGACCTTTGTGATTTAATTTGGGGTCACAGAGATAATTTAGGATAATCCAACTACCTCAAAATCATTAATTTAATCACATCTGCAGAAGCTTTTTTGCCATTGAACTTAACATATTTGCATATTACAGGGATTAGGGCTTCGACATCTTTGGAGGCATATTATTCTGCCTACTACTCCAGCTACATTCATGCATAAAGAAGGGTATGTCTTGAAAATAATGAGGGCTTTTTTTTTTAAGGGAAGAAGAAAATTGCCACTTATTGAGCAGAGTATGCAGGTGTTTACATATCTAATCTTCTGTAACTCACTGGAATTCATTCATCTGGACATGGTTGTCATTCAAGATAGTCACTCTGGAAGGTCATGGTTGTATTTTAATGAAGCTATCCTCACTCAGAACCATTTGACTCTTTGAAATTGCCTTCCAAGCACTCATTAACTCAAGCAATTGATCATTCTTCGAGGTTAGGTTTTATTATTTGGAAAGAACCAAAATATTGGATTAAGATAGGTAACACTTTCTGGATCAGAAACTGAGGACAGATCATAAAGAATCCTACATGATTTAAAACTGTCTCTGAGATTTCGAAAAGGAAATTCTAAAATATTAGAATAAGTGTAAAATATTAAAAGATAAGCACTCTAAAGGATAATATGGATTTAATGTGTATGTTTTCCTGTGTTTATTAAGTCACTTTTTTCTGTCTTATATAATAAAATATTGTTATTACTCCAAGGACATTTTTGGTTAAAAAGTAAAGAGAATGCTTACATTGCAAGATGTTTCTAATGAAATCATTTTGAAAAGGCTTATTTCTTAATTCTCATGTTGTATTACCTAATTATGGAATCCATTCATTACCAACTAGCTCTTTCCAAGTCTATTATCTTTTCATCTTATATCCTCTAATTAAATCCTTTATAGGCTATAGTATTGTTTTTAAAAATGAGCCCAAACTAGATTGCTGTCTTTAAAAATCCTCAAACCTTATATTCAATACAAAAAACCTTGATTTTCTCCTTCATCTCATTAATAATATTTAATATTTTTAAAACCAGGGAGTTACCTGCAAAAAACTGAGAGATTATCAATTATTTTATTTATATAATGTTTCTTGGAGAAAGACAGGGAGGGTGACTTGGAATAAAAACATGACTCTAAATTTCTATCAAAAGATTTATTATTTATAAAAATCAGTTAAAGGACAAACAAACATGTTCAGCCAATGAGTGCTCATCAATTGGCAAGATCTAGAAATGTGGCTAACTGGAGTATTCTGTTTCTTAAAATATTAGTTATTTATTTTTTAAATCAAAGTTCGTAATTCATGTGTTTCCATGGTAAAGAAAATTTTGAGTTTAAAAATTTTATTTACTTTGCCATTAGAAAGTTTTCAGATTTTGAATATCACATAGTTTCTTTCTGTCTCTCTGGCTCTCTCACACATACACACAAGCACACATCCTTAGAGGTGTTCACTAAATCTATTTGCCCTTCCTTCCTTAAATGAATGAAACATTGATTAAAATCCTTCATTTTGTACCTTTTCCCACCCATAATTCCCCCAACTGTGTTCTGTAGAGGGCATCCATGTTGGAGGTCTAATGTCAATGGGGACAGGCCAATCTGAGTAAAAAAGGAAGCTTAGGGACATCTGAGACTGGGGTTCCTGTTTTCCCTATCCACTATTATCCACCAGCCATGTCAGGGTGAGAATTTGGTTATTTGCTCTGAGAATTTATATATGAAACTTTATTTTTAGTGTAACACTAGGCTATAGGATTGTTGTACTTCCCAGAAACTCAATGTATGGAAATAATACTTATAGAAACAAGTTTGAGTCATTATTCATAGTATAAAATGATTTTTCTATTTGCAAGAAAATACCCTGATAGATTTCCTAGTGTGTTATAAAGATAAATCATTTACAAAAATGTATTTGAAAATATTACTCCAGGAACGTGTTCTTTGCAGGCAGGGCTATGCACCTGTACTACAGGAGAAAAATTTACTGCATTCATATGTCAAGCATTCCAGAGCTAAAAGGTGTTTTTAGCCTCTGGTACTGTGAGAACACAATTCCAAATAGGATATTGCCATATTCACTGGTTCAATTCCCCATAATATTTTCACTCTAAAATAGAGTGGGTTGGAAGAATTTTGTTCATACCTAAAGCAATCTCATTAATCTTATAAAATTTCACCTCTATTGACCGGCAAATGGTCTCACCTGAGCTAACAGGGTAATCAATCAGTGCCAAAGCCAATTGGAATGTGGGTTTCCTGGCTTTCTCCTTTGTCTCAAGCAAGTTCTTTCACCAGAATCACTTTGTATGCAATTGTGAAATTTATCACACCTCTTAAATTTTCAGTCCAATAGTGAGTGTATGAGAGGATGAGATAGGCACAATATACCTTCTTTATTTTTTTTTTTTCATCTTAAATTAGATGGATGGAAAGTACACATGAAATAGAAAATATCTGAGTAAAAGGAGCTGGTATTTACCTAGTACCTACTATGTGCTGGAGGCATTGCCAGGAGAATG
Organism: Aplodontia rufa; assembly: GCA_004027875.1. Classification (NCBI taxonomy): domain Eukaryota; kingdom Metazoa; phylum Chordata; class Mammalia; order Rodentia; family Aplodontiidae; genus Aplodontia; species Aplodontia rufa. Next base: position 14,854 of record PVKS010017693.1, read on the forward strand.
CTCAGTGTGGCCAACTATCATGGATATCCAAAAAGCCTGGGAATGTGGAAAGAGCCTGTGGGTACTGTTCAAAGGCCTGTTTTTAGAAAGTACAGAGGAGCTTCACTAGAGAGGGAGTTAGAGGCTGCATCAGAATCTGGTGGTAGGATAAAAACAACACAATGTATCATTAGTGATTGCCTTATTTTGTTTTAGGGCTGGTGAAGAAACATGGATGTTACAGTTTAAATATTAGGTGTCCCCCAAAAGCTCATGTGGAAGACAATGCAGAAGGGTTTAGAGGTGAACTGATTGAGTTAGGAAAACTTTAACTTAATCAGTGCATTAATGCCCTGATAGGGATTAACTGGGTGGTAAATGTAGGCAAGGAGGGTATGGCTGGAGGAGGTGGGTCTCTAGGCGTGCCTTTTGCGTACATATTTTGTCTCTGGTATGTGGAGTTTCTCTCTCTCTCTGCTCCCTGGTGAATTGTTTCCAGCTGCTTTCCTCCTCCACACGTTTCTGCCATGATGTTTTGCCTTACCTTGGTGCCTGCAGAATGGAGTCAGTCATCTATGGACTAAGACCTCTAAAACTACTAGCCCCCAAATAAACATTTCCTCCTCTAATTGTACTTGTCAGGTCTTTTGGTCACAGCAGTGAAAAAGTTGACTAAAACAATGGGTCATCAAACAAAATATTTTGTTTGTGATTATGATCACATCAAAGAAAAAGATTTTTTAATTCTCAATTATTGGTAGAAAACTGATGCTCAGTGAGAAATAAAAACATGGAAGGGGATCTCACCTTTTCATAATCTATGTGTGCATCATTGGAGCTGAAAATCACCGGTGGCCTGCATTATTGTCAGAATCATGCTGTCAATAAAACCTAGGCTTACAGATTCTACTCAAAGGTCACCTCTGGAGTCCTCCCTGTCATGCACGGTCAATCAGTCACTCTCTTCTGTAATCTCAGGACATTGGTGTAGAGCTCCATTTTACTCCATTTCATGCTGCATTAGAATTTGTTTACAGATCTGTCTTCCAGAAATAAAGGAATAAAACTTTCGAAATTTAATTTCCTCCTTAAATAGTGCCCTATTTAGCTACTTACCTATATAGATCAGCCATGAAGAAAAAGAGGTCATATCCTTTATAGATCAGAGAGGTTGCTGATCAGGTTTAAAACACTAAGCTGACTTTCTTGACTTCTTTAGCAAGCAAGGGTCTAGAAAGTCTGGTTCATGGAGAGAGAAGAGATTTTAATTCTGCAATTCTCCCTTCAATTTATCAAGAACTAATATTATCAGCTATATGGGAGTTTCTTCCAAAACATGGAAGACTGTCACCTCCTCCCTCCAGGCTGAGCCAGGAGGCCTAATGTCCCTGGAAAGAGGAGGATGGGAGAAAAGGAGGGCAATACCAAAAAAGAGGGAAGCACTCATTCCTCCCACCCATGCACTGTCGGAAGAGCAAAGGAAACTAACAGAGGGCGAACAAGCTTTGAATCCTATGTGCCCAGAGGTGTCCTTTCTTAATTGAAGTCACAGGGGGAAGAAAGAATGCTAGATAGTTTGAGGGGTAACTGAAATTCAAGTATCAGTTTCCTTTGGGACAGCACAACACCAACCTGAACTGGACACATCAGAGAACAACTGCAGGTAAAGTGTGCTTAGCAGGACACTATTGCTCCCAGAATTCTCCTTAGCGCCTGTGGGGATGGACAATGACTAAAAGCCCCAGTGCTCTGCAAAGAGGGATAGGCTGGCTTACCCCAGGTGGGGAGGGTAGGGTAAATGTGGCAGGAACCACTCAAGGCTGGAGACCAAATACATTCTCAGCCAGATAGCTGGAGGACTGTAACATCACAAGAATTGAGGATGATGGCAGGGGGCTGCAGTTGGTAAGAAGAAAGGTAGTTTCTGGGGTGGAGGGAGCAGCAGAGGCCAGCAGAAATCAGGCATACAACTGAGCAGCAGCTCTGCATCCAATACAGCAAGTGCACACCCAATTGTAGGTCAGCTGCCCCACAGTAGACATTAGCCACAGGACCAACATGAGGTCACAGGTCCCAAAGACACCCTGGAGACTTATGTGCCATCTAAGAAATGAGTATGGAAGGTGGGAAGGCTGAGAGATTGAGCATTTGTCCACAAGCAATTGAATTACCCAAAGAAAGTTCAAAAACCAGAAGAGATTGGCCAGTTTTACAATTAATCAGTATTTTTTCTCTATCCATTGTGATCTTGCCAGTTAGAGAACATTTGGGGGGAAGGTTCATTATGATTTAAATCAACTATAGGATATAAAGGTATAATTGCTTTGGACATCTAAGTGTACCACAAGTGAATCTGTATCCAAGCTATGCCTACCACACTTGAGCTTCTTGAGAGCTGGGATGGATTTTTCTTCATCAGTAAATCCCAAGAGCATAGTAGGATACTAAAAAGGTGTTTGGTGTTCCATACCTGTGTCCTGCATTAATAAATACACACCATAGAGGTCACTGGTGTTGCTTTGCTCAATAGATGGGCTTTTAAATTCATCCTTTCTTTCATTAACTTACTTATTGAAATATTTGATACAGTTTTAAATATCTGCCATGTGTACAATGCTGTGAAGAAAAAATGAATTGTTTTAGTTTTGTTTTGCAAAATAAAATTAGGAATTCATTCAGTGCATATTGTGTATCAGGCCCAGTGGTCCTACCTTTCAAGGACCTTCAAAGAGGAGAGGAAATATATAAATAAAGTGCTCTCATATGTAGTAGAAAGTAATAGTTACCATAAGGAAAGTGAAGATGGAAGGATGAATGAAGAATCCACACAGGATCAAATATGTTTTCCTATCTTGCAAACATGGCTGCACAGAGTGTGGTGGAAAGGAAGGAGAAAAATACTCCCCTGGTTGCTTTCCATGGCTCTACTGGCACCTGGAGGACTAGTCAGTGAGAGGGAATATAGGAACTCCCTCTGCAGATGGGAGTTCTACAGAACACTTCAATCAGATATAGGGACAGGCATAGTAATGGAACTACAGCCAAACTGAAGAGAGTTTAGTCTGTTCCTGTTGAGGTGGGCAGGGGGTTATAGCCCATAATAGTACAAAGAGCTGACAGAAAACATGCCACACTCAATCAAATATTTACATTTGAATTGATGAGACTAGAATGTCTGGACTGGAAAATCTAAGAGAGATTCAGAACATCATATTCCCTTTGGGGTTAAGAACTTTGTCTAGTTTTAACAGCTTTGCCTTTAAATGTACTTTGAAAATATCTCCTGAATAGTCATTAAAATTCCATAGTCCTTCATGTGGGACAGGCGAAAATAGCAAGAAAATAAAGAAGAAAATACAGTGTAAAAAGCAGAGGTCATAATCATAAACTCAAGCCCGTGGGTCCTGTGTCTAATGTATATAGACATGCTCGCTCTCTGGGCTCATCCACACAGGGAAATTCAAGTGGGCTACAGATGAAAAGTTTTATAAATGAAATAAAGCACGTGGTTGAGTGTGAGTGAGCAAGGCAGAAATTTTACTTCAGCCAAAGGGCAAAAGAAAAATGTGAGCCTGCAAGGAAGTGAGGGGTTTTTAATTCCAACCTGATGCAATACTGCCGTTTGCCCTTATTGGAGGAGCTCAGGTGCACAGTCTGTGCGATTGGCTATGATTGGGTGGAGGCAGGTGCAAGAGGGAATAGGCGGTGACTGGAAGAGAATGGGGGTGGGGGTCGCCGCACACATGGCGAGGGTCATAGTGATTCCAAGTTCACCGGAAGAGGATGGCTGGGTACCAGAAGGGGTCCTTGGAAAGAGGTGGGTGGACACAGGTGAGGGAGTTACTATCTCCAAGGGTGGGGGGGAGATCTAAAATGGAGGTAGTAGATTATACATCACAATCTTTCAAGTTTGACAGAAAAGACATACATCTTACAAAAGTCAGTTTAGTGACTTTATCTCATGAGTCACCATTATGTGCATCCCAAGGTAGGAAGTATATTTTTTCCTGTGTTTACATGGAGCTTTGTGCATATTTTCATCATCATACTAACTATATTGTATTCCACAGATGTAGCCATCTGTCACTCTATGGCAGGACTCAGTGGTGGTGTTTCATCCATCTAGCTGTGGAACTTGTTAATCAGTAATGGAATATCTATTCATTTGTTTTCAACTTTAGATTTCAGAGACACATAATAAAGTCCATTTTCCCTGGCCTTTCTCTGAAAATGATATGACTTAATTCTTAGCCTACTGAAAATTCATAAAGAACAGACTCAGAAAGGACTGAGGGCTATGGAAATCAAAATGACGAACTAGGGAATGTATGTTTTCTGTGCCAAGTGGAATCGTTCTTTGGAATGGACATCACAATGCACACTGGCCTGGCATTTGTTCGGTGTTAACTTCTACTTACATGCTCAAGTCAGAGAGGTGCAGAAGAAAGATAAAAAAGCAGGGCTGAAGGAATACTCTTTTGTTCTCTGCTGCTGATGTAAATTGCTTTAAAAAATGTGAAAATCTCTGACATACCCACTATGCAGGGACAAATTGTGTGTCATGGGTACAGACCCCCTCACCACAGTTAGCAAGCGTAGTGGCCATTGATACATGTGAGTTAATTTTAGTTACCAATCATGTTTGAAGAGACCTGCTTTCTTTTTTTTCACAGTAGCACTAGTTTAATCTGTTTGCATTTTCACACTACATGGTTGAAAAAAGATGAATAATCTTTGGGTAAGAAGTCATAAAGCTGGCATTTCATATAGCACAGTTATAAAAATAGCACAGCAGTCTAAGTGTATCCAAACGTCATTGTTAATCTGTCTCAAAGTCACAGCTACAACCTATTCATTCTCTACAGTTGAGTTAAAAGCCCACCAATGTGTCTTTAAAATAAAATCCTTCTAAATCCAACATGATGGTGTCACTATTTCGCTTTATACTTTCTAATAAAGAAAATAGTTGGGTTTCTTTAAAGTTTCTCTTTATCAACTTTTGCCCACATAGAAATTGTTTTTTTAACCACTGTTAACTTTCTTTAGCTTCTGATTATAAAGGCAAGTTTTTTTTCTCAGAAAATATTGAAAATTATTGGTCATTAAAGGAATGCAAAATAAAACGGCAATGAAATATTACATTGTTTAGAATGACTACAATATAAAATAATAATGCCAAGCACTTTTGAGGATGGAGAATAACTCGCTCCCTCAGATGCCTCATATACCGCTGATAGGAATGTGAAATGGTATAATCACAATGGAAATTAATCTGACAGTTTTTAAAACAAAATATGCACTTATCATATGACCCAGCAATTGTACTTTTGAACATTTATCCTAGGGAACTGGATACTTTTTTTGACACACACACAAAAAACTTCAGACAAATGTTTATTGCACCTTTATTTGTAAAAGCCTAAAGCAGGTTTATTTCTAATGCTTAATTTGCTCCTGTTTCTCATTTGCATTGCTACACTTAAAATTAGATTTTTCCATTTGTGAGCTCTGGGGTTTGTTTTTTATTTCTTCTATGTGTAGCATTTCTTTAAGGATTTTATGAGGTGCTGGATTAGTAGTCATGAATTCTTTTAGGTTTTCCTTATCTTGGAAGGTTTTTTAATTTCTTCTTCAATTCTAAAGGATAATTTTGCTGGATATTGCAATCTTGATTCATAATCCTTTTCTTTTAAGGCTTGGAACACATCATACCAAGACTTCCTGGATGTTGGAATGTGTACTGAGAAACCAGAAGTAATTCTGATTGGCTTGCTTCTAAATTGTGACCTGGTATTTTTCTCTTGAGGCTTTTAAAAGTCTATCCTTATTCTCTATGTTAGATATTTTAATTATAATGAGTCATGGAGAGGTTCTTCTTTACTCTTATCTATTTGGGGGTTCTGAATGCCTCCTGTATCTGAAAACTATAAAACATTGCAGAAAGAAATTGAAAAAGACCTCAGAAAATGGAAAGACCTCCCACGTTCAAGGATAAACAAAATTCATATTGTTAAAATAGCCATATTATCAAAAACTATATACAGATTCAATGTAATGCCCACTAAAACACCAATGGCATTCTTCGTAGAACTAGAAAAAGTCCTAAAATCCATTTGGAAAAATAAAAGACCCAGCATAGCCAAAGCAATTCTAAGCCAAATAAAGCAAGGCTGAAAGCATCATAATACCTGGCTTCAAATTATATTACACAGAAACTGCATGGTACTGGCATAAAAACAGATACATAGACCAAAGGTTCAGATTAGAAGACACAGAGACAAACCCACACAGTTATGATTATCTGACCCTTGCCCAAATTGCCAAAAATAAATTAGAGAAAAGGCAGCTTTTAAAACAAATGGTGTCAGGAAAACTGGTTATCCATATGTAGAAGAATGAGGCTAGATCCTTATCTCTCATGCAGCACAAAAGCCAACTCAAAATGGATCAAAGATCCAGGCATCAGACCAGAAAAAAAATGCAGGGTTAGCATTTCTAGAAGAAAATGCAGGGTTAACACTCCAACATATAGGCACATCCAATGACTTTCTTAATGTGACCCCTAAAACTCAGGAAATACTGCCAAGAGTTAATAAATGGGATGGCAGCAAATTAAAAAGCTTCTGCACAACAAAGAAAACAACTAAGAATGTGAAAAAGGAAACCTACAGAATGAGACAAAAATCTTCGCTAGCAACTGTTCTGAAAGAGGATTAATATCCAATATATAAAGAATGCAAAAAACACTAAAACACAAATAACTCACATAATAAATGGGCAAATGAACTAAACAGACACTTCTCAAAAAAAGAAACACATATGGCCAACAAATACATGAAAAAACATTTAACATCGTTAGCAAATATGGAAATGCAAATCAAAGCTGCACTGAAATTTCATCTCACTCCAGTTAGAATGGCATCCATTAAGAATACAAACAATAACAAATGCTGTAGATAATGTGGAAAAAATTTATACTGTTGGTAAATTAGTACAATTACTATAGAAATCCATATGGAGGTTCCTCAAAAGGCTAAGAATGGAACCACTATATGACACAGCAATATTACTCCTGGGTATTTATCCTAATGAATTCAAGTCAGCATACTGTAGTGATACAAGCACACCCAGGCTTATAATAGCACAATTCACAATAGCCAAACTATGGAACAAGTGGAACAAGTCTAGGTGTCTATCAATGGATGAATAGATAAAGAAAATGTGAAATATATATATATATATATATAGAGAGAGAGAGAGAGAGACAGAGAGAGAGAGACAATGAAGTTTTATTCAGTCATAAAGAAAAATGAAATTATGTCATTTGCAGAGAAATAGATGGAACTTGAGAACATTATGTTAATGAAATAAGCTAAACTCAAAGTCAAGGGTCCTATGTTTTCTCTCATATGTAGAAGCTAGAAAGGAAAACAGAAAAGAAAAGAGTGTGTGAGTGGGGAATATGAGAATTAAAGAGAGATCAGTAGAGGAGAGCAAAGGGACTAGGGAAGGGAAACGGGATGAGAAAGGAGAAATACAAGGGAATGATATTGACCATCTTATGTTGTTATGCTGAGTGCATGTACAAATATGTAAAAATAAACCCCACTGTTATATGCAGTATAATGCACCAGTAAAAATATGGAAATGATATAAAAGTTAAAAAAAGCCCAAAGCTGTAAACAACACAACCTTCAACAGGCAAATGTGCAAAAAATTCCTGGTATATCCATTATCCATATCATAGAATAGTACTCAACACTATAAAGGAGCAAACTTTGATAAATGCAACAATTTACATGGACTTATGTTAAGTGAAAAAAAGACAATATAAAAAAGTTAAATATTGTATGATCCTATTTTGTATAGCATATTCCTGCTGACAAAGTTGGGTAGCTGGAAAACAGATTAGTGGTAGCCAGAGGATAGGGATGGGTGTGGTGATATGAGATAAGTGTGATGTCATAGGCATAAGCACAAGGGAGTTCCTTTGCTGTCATTATGGAGTATCACCTTGAAAAGGACAATACTCCCAGTTTTTGCGGAGCTGGGGATCAAACCCAGGGCCTTCTGCATGCTAGGCAAGTGCTATATCACTGAGCCACATCCCTACCCTGAGAGTTCCTTTGTTGTGATGGGACAGGTCAATATCCTGATTGTGGTGGTGGTTACTTGAAGCTATATATCACCCCAAATTATATAGAATTACACACACACACACACACACACACACACACACACACATGAATGAGCTAAAAATGGTTGAGAAAGTGAAGAAGTTAACAACATTCTATTGACGTCAACATTCTGGATTTTACACTACATGAAAGTTGTAGAAAGTGTCACCATTGCAGAAAGCTGTGTGAAAGGTTCAAAAGGCTCTATATATTTTTGAAATTTCCTGTAAGTTCATAATCATATAAAAATATGATTGTTTTTTCCTCTCAAGCATCATGTATCAATAGTGACATTTAACCATAAGTTTGGTGAACAAATTGAGGAACACAAGGGTAAAGGAAGGCATGGCTCTCCATGTCTCTTTCCTCTGTTTTAGAGCCCTGTTTTTGAGAGGATCAGTAAACAAGAGTGTTTGGTACTTTTCCAATCATTAATGAAGACCTTCTCATTAAAACAAGTATGCTTGGGTCACATCCTATCATAAACCTTCAGTGTTCTCTGTCACCTACAAAATCAAGCCATACCCTTCAACTTAATATTGGAAACCTTCAATATGTTCTGTAATATGACTCAAACCTAACTTTCATCTCTTCCTTTATAAATATCTATTTCTTCAATTTATTCTCCATCCTACAGTCAGAGTCCTCTTTGAAAGTCAAATTTGTCACATTACCTTCCAGTTTAAAACTCTCCGATGACTTCTATTTCACACAACAAAACCTAAATCTTTGATCTGGCCACCAAATTCTAGGGGGTTTGGTCCCTCCCTCCTCCTCTAGCCTATCTTGCACGACCAGTCTTCAGTTTCCTTGCTCAGTCTCATGATTCTGGTCAGCACCTCATCTTTGCCATGGTCCATCCCACCCTATGGCCTTAATATGTTGTTCATTTTGCTGGATCTCCTCCCTTCCAACTGATCTTCCAGTCCTTTTTTAGCTCTGAGTTCCACTACCAGTTTTCAGGAAAATCTTTCCCAACCTTAAGTCAGGATGTTTTGAGAAACATTCCAGTAGAACTGTGTGGTTCCCTTCAGAATGCTTATCTTTGATTATTTTACATTCATTAATTTGGTTATTTGATTAAAGTCTGCCTTTCCCCCTTGAATGAAGCTCCATGAGAATACAGACCATATGTATTTTTGCTCACAAGTATGCTTATCACCTAACACAGTGTCTTGAACACAAAAGTATTCAGGAATTATTTTTTAAGTGACTGTATGGTTTAAATAGGAATAATTGTTGTTCAAACATAGTCCTTAGGTTTTTTTAATCCCAGGCTTCTTTCTTGCGTTTGATTCCATGTGCAAGGTTAAATCCACATTTCATTCTCTCCACATTTCATACAATCTCACAGACCCATCTAAATGGGCACTTTCTTGACTTTGCAAATAACCATCATCTCTGCCTCCTTTGAAAAAAATCACAGCACTTGGACATCTGTTCTTTTGCTGTATTTGGTGTTACTATCACTGAAACTATACTTTTCCCCTTTACCAGCCTAGAGGGCAATGCTGATTCATTTCTATTTATATCATCTATTTATATCAACTAGTGCATTTCTCAGATGCTTAATAAGTTATTTTGCTTATTGATTAACATTTGTAAAACACATATTCTGTACTCAATTGATATTTAGGGAAACAAGGAATGATCATTGTAGGTCCTTGTTAGTTTTCACCAATTTGCAATGAGTAAGCAGAATTAAATTATTCAATAGCAGTGCAGATGTGGTTCCCAGAGTAAATGCCCTCTGTCCTGACCATTTATTATTAGCTAATAGATTTATTTATTTTAAGTGGCAAAAGGGTCTAGAATTGTTAGATTTTATTTGCCTTTTTACTTTCCCTTCATCTTTGATCAGAAATTACAATGAAGACCAATGCTATATCATTAGAATTTTAATTTTTATTTTACTATAGAATTTTAATGAACTTTTTTCTAGAATAAGACATTCAGTAAGGTGCCTAAAAGCTAATTTAAGAAGGGTAGCAGGCTGAGTGAGGTGTGGTGGTACACACCTGTGATTCTAGCTACTTGAGAAACAGAGGCTTGGAGGCCAGTCTGGGCAATTTAGGGAGATACTGTTTCAAAATTTAAAAAATAAAAATAAGAAGAACTGAGGATGTAGCTAGTGGTAGAGTACATGCCTAGCATCACAAGGCCCTAAATTCAATCCCCAGCATGTGTGTGTGTGTGTGTGTGTATGCACACAAGGAACAAAGGTAACAGAATTAGTGGTAATAAATGGGGTGAATTGAACTAAATACCTGAGGCTGAAGGAACCTATGCTAGGAATAGTTTGTCACAGTTCCCATACATAAGAAAACTTGAAAATTTTTTTTCAATAGAGAGAAGGAAAAGAAAAAGAGAAAAGAGAGAAGAGGAGAAGATAAAGGAAAAAAGATATCAAATATATCAAAAAGTGGAAAATCACTCCTCATTTTCCCCTAGGTCCATTTCTAATTTTTGATTCTAGGCTAATGGGTCAAGATCCACAATGAAGCCAAATTCCACTCTTCTTGTATTTCTATCCCTTCACAGATATTCCAGGAGCTTCTAAATTTAGGTAGAGGACTCCTGGGAATTTCTGTGCTCCCAAATACTAGAAATCAATGCAATTTAATTAACCTCTTTAAACAATTATTATCTAGTATCACTGGGTTTTCTACTAGGTACTAGAGATTCAAAGATGAACAAGAAATTACACTTGTAAAAGAGATCACAAATTGGTGGAGTAAATAGGAATATGCAAGCATCATTCTTAGATAAGAGACTGGAAATAGATCTAAAAAACAATACCTCAAGGGAGCACAGAAAAGAGAGAAATTTGTTCTCATTGTAGGGTTTGAAGAAGTGAGATGAGAGCTAAACTGGATGTAGGGATGTTATGGTTGGTTCTCCTGCCTCACTCTTTTTCAGTTGTGAGAGACAGGTGATTGGGTACTTATGGTTTGGATATGAAGTTATCCCACACCTCCTGGGTTAATGCAGGAATGTCCAGAGCTTGGGTGATTGGACTGTGAGAGCTGTAACCTAATGAGTCCATCCTAGTTTGAATGGACTGGACAGTAAATGTGGACAGGTGGGGCATGGCTAGAGGAAGTAAGTCATTGGCAGCATGCCTGGAAGGGTTCATCTTCCCTGTGACCCCTTTCTTCCCTCTCTGCTTCCCTGAGTCATGAGATAAGCAGTGCTCCTCCATTATGACTTTCCACCATGATGTTCTCCCTCACCTTAGGCCCACAGCAATGGAGTTAGCCAATGGACTGAACCTCTGAAACTGTGAGCCAAAATAAATTGTACCACCTCTTAGTTGTTCCCATAAGGTATTTTGATCACAGAGATGAAAAACTGACTAACACAGGTGAGACTGGTCCCATTCTGACTTTGGGATTATGTGGGGCAGTCTATGAAAAATTTCAGTAGTACTCCTGTTAAGAAATATTTGTCTAAACTAATGAGAGAAATCTTGTCCTGTATTGGTTCAGGGAGTCCAGGCTTAAGTCGATTAGCTCACACATTCTCCTGGTCATTAGTGTGCTCCAATCAGAACAGAGCTCTGGATTTCTGTTCAGTGGTTGTAGACAAACATATTTTCTGTCTCTCTGCGGTCATGAAGGAAGAAGCATGTAGCCCCAATTTATGCTGGCAACTGCCAATGGCCATGAGAAGATCCTGTTTTAAGACAAAGCCAGCAGAAGGGAAAGAAGAGTGGAAAGATGGAAACTGAGCCTGTGATGATGTATTAAGACATTTGATCAACTATTCTTAATGTACTTTCTTTAGATGTTCCAGTTATAAGAAATCAATACATGTTCTTATTTTAAAAGACAGTTTCAATTAGACTTTCTCTTATTTATGATTTGAAAGCATCCTAAATGGTATACAAGGTCTTGAAATGAATAGGATTCCAATTGGCAGAATGTAGAGGTGAGGGGGATATTCTAATTAATAGAAAAAACTTGATCAGAGGTATTAGTGTAGTAGGTGTGTAACCAAAGGTGATTTTAAGGCATCTATAGTGGGAGAGAGCCTATTCTTAGACCTTTTTTCCAACTAAAGAACAAAACAAAGTAAAGGAGAGGTGGGATGAGAAAGCCAAAGATTCCTTCAGGTGTCAAATTTAGATCATTAATTGTACTAAATAACTGATGTTGACGCATATCAATGTTTTTGCTTCCATCATTTTTTTCATTATATTTTTCATTAAAGACACATAAAAAGTCTTTAAAATTAAATCTGTGTTAACTTTATCCATTTAATGAAAACCACTTCATTTATATACACTATGTAAATTGTTATTGTAACTATGACATATCTAAAAATGACATATTTTTCCATTTTAAAGATTTATTGTATGAAGACATAAATATGGGGACACCATAACTACCACTGTTAAAGAGGAGATATGTGCCTAATTATTCTCCCTTTGGAATCTGCAACTACATTGTATATGTGTTTTCTTGGAATTCAGTAAGATCTGAAAAAAAAAAAAGGAAGAAAAAAGCAAATGTAGATAGGGCAGTCCTATGTTGAGGTTAACCATATTTATATTTTATGTATTTATGTCTAAATTATAATTTATGCATGATGTTGTACCAGGAAGAATTATAAATTATTCTAAAAAATAACACAGTCCTCAATTTCAAGATGTTTAAAATCCTACCAAAAGCACTGATGGCATATATAGAATAGAGGATGTGAGCATGCCCAAATATTTTTTAACCAATGGAAATATTTACATATTATCCATGTGGCTTTTAGGAATTTCTTTTCTGTAGAGGAAAAGATGGAAAAAAGAAAAAAGTAGAAATAAGAAATCCAACTTCAGAATGAGTAGGACTCTTAAAATTGAAGAAAAACAAGGTTCCAAAAAGAAGGAGAAGGATTTCATACAAAGAAAAGGAGGGAGGGAAGAAAAGAAAAGAAGAGAAGAGAATAAAGAAGGGAAGTGTCCAAACCCAGGGTGCAGTAACTACTTCTGGGTCCACATGGTGCACCTGGATATGGCCTCGTACCTTCCAATGTCTGTCCAAGAGCTGCAGAATTTTAAGGACTAAACCAAGAGGGGAGGCTCAGGTTTTCCTTAACAGTTCACTTCTTGCTTCAATGTGCATCCTCACCAGAAACTCATCCCACAAATGCTTTCAGAACACAAATTGCATAAGGAAATGGTCTTGGGAAAGTGTCATCAATAAAACTACTTGTAATTCAAATCAGCTACTATGGTTTCAAGGTTTGTACCCGCCACAACTCACTGATATTTAATTGCCATTGCAACAGTAGTAAGAGGCAGGATATTTAAGCGATGATTAGGCCATGAGGGCTACCCCCTTATGGGTTTGCCCCCTCTTACTCTCTTGCTCTTCCACCTCTGCCAAGGGATAATGCAGTAAGAAGGCCCCCACCAGATGCTCAACCTTGAATTTCCCAGAATTTTCCAGAACTTCAAGTCAATGAATTTCTGTTCATTATAAAACAGTCTCAAGTATTCTGTGAGGGCAGGGAAAACAGACCATGTCATTATCATCTTTGAAGTTCATTTGGAAATCAGATGGTAGGAAAGTTATGGTTTTACCTCTAGAACTGTGAATCAATGGATTTCTGTGCATTATTATTATCATCTCAAGTATTCTGTGGTACAGGCAAAAATGAACTAAGACATCATCTTTGAAGTTCGTTTGGAAATTAGATGATAGGTAAGTGAAATGAAGTTTAGATCCCTTCTCATCCAATCTATATCATCTAAATTTACTCAGGTGCTTTATTTGCTTATTTATTTATATTAGTGTTGTTCCTAGGCACTTAACAGGATGGCAAAAATTCTGTCGAAGCATCAAATCTAACCCAAATCTAATTAGTGAATATGTTTTATTTTATTTTTTTTCCTGGAGATTTGGAATTGTGATGGCTGTGAGATTCACAATATTGCTATATGAAGAAAAATGAGATTGAACAAATACAGTCAAATTTATCATTTACAATGTAATGAGGAATATAAATGTCTGGCCATTGTGAAAAACTAGATTACATTTGTATTTGTGTGTATGTGTGCACATGTGCAAGAGAGAGGGGAAGGGGAAGGGAAAGAAATAAAGTAAGTATCTTCATGCTTAACACATTTTAGGAACTTTATCCTTATCCCTTTAGGAAAAATTTTGTCCTTTCAGAGTATAAATTCTACATATTAAAACAAGCTAAAAGAAAAGATTATTAAGCAGCTTGATTATTTAATCAGAGTCTATTAACATTCTAAAAAGTTAAGTTGTGATAAAAATAGATTTTTCTCCTTATTAATAATTTTCCTGCTGACACAAGATTAGTTGGCAGCATTTAAGGCCATAAATTATTTTCCTTCATGGTCAATGATTATTGTGATGATTCAGAACAAAGAGGAAAAGTTCTTGATACTTGAATTAAGAAAAAATTAATGACACATGCATGAATGAAGCTCAGGTTAATTTTTATATAACCAGTCTCCCTTCTGTTGTAAAATTTATAGGCAAGTATTCAGATTTTCAGGAGATTAAACTGAATGTGAACTATAGGAGGAAACAGGAAGTTGAGAAAGAAAGAACCACAGGTACCTGGATGCTGGTCAGGGTCGTGTACTGGTAAGCCTTGACCACAAGGTAATTGGCTTCAAGGTCTATCAGTCCCAGGATCATATACTTCCACCATCTCCGTCGTAAAATTGCCAGGAGGTTTTCTTCTCCTGCATTAGGGAAATAAAAATTGGTCAGATTCTTGACACATAATAAACTGCATATTTAGAATGCTAATATGTTGTAGCATCATATATTTTTCCATAAACTTACCAAATATTTAAACAAAATAATCAATGTATCAAAAAGACTCACATATGTTTATTTAGCAAATGGTAGATGCTGGCTCTTCAAATTAGTTTCTATGCCTGAGTATTATTAGCTCACCGTGCAAAACATTCTCTAGTGAAGATATGAAGGAACAAATTATTATATTACATGAAAAAAAGAAAATTGTACCAGAAAGGTGCATAAACACACAAATTCCAAATCATCCTAAACTGTAGTATTGTGGTAAGACACAAATGAAAAGAATGCTGCCAAATGGAAAATGGCTTGTTATGTGGCAACAGGTCTATACTGAGACTTAAGATGCTATCCTGCCTGAGTGCTCCTTTGGCTTTGAACATTTGTGCTCTAATGATACGTGGGAGATGGAGAGAGAGGGAGCTGCTTACTCATATGTATACACAGCACCCAGCATACTGATACACAGCAAGGGTTAAGTGTTTTGAAATGACTGAATTAAGGAATTCAAAAAAAGTGTTGAGTGTTGTGTGTTTGAGTCTGTCAAAAGCTAGTTCTGTAATGAGTCACTTCTTTTATGGTTTTGCACTTTGACCTATGGCTGGTGGGTGTGACTCCCAAGGTAATGCCCTGGAATAGCACTCCTGTCCCTTTTACTTGTGTACACATTTGAGAAATCAACACTTACTTTAGGATTTATTTTGTAAATCACTGATACTCAACCTGACTATATAGTAACATCATCTGAGGAGCTTTTTAAAAAATCCTAAGGCCCCAGAAATTCAATGAAAAATTCTAATTAGTCTTGGGTAGGGCCGATAATCAAATCTAGGATTTATAGATGGCTGGTGTCCAATGGCCATTCTTGGTGTCACTTGGGCTAGGAATTCCAAAGAAATAACAGCCATGGAGTAGTGATAACTCTTCAAAGTAAACAAACAAGCTAATATTTGGCCCCAAACAGGCTTCCTGTCATCTCTACGCCTCTCCGTGTACTATTTCCTCTGCTTGGACTATTACTCCTCCAGGAGAGGAGCAGCATGCATACTTTTCCAAGAAGGTTTCCTTGCTCATTTTACTACCCTGCTCTGGATTGGGATTCCCTGCTCTGCATGCCATTAATAGTCTTTGCTGATCCTAAATGTAGAACTTATCTTTCTGTTTTATAATTTCCTGTTTTCTTTTCTCTCTTATTCATTAGGCTATTAACAATTTAAAGAGAACAGCATTATCTTGGTCCCTACTTTATCTCTAGGACCCAACAGTGCATGAAGAGTAGTTGATAAATAATATAGAATGTATGAATAAATTTCATGTCTAATAACCTCAACAATGTTAAATTACATTAAAATTGAGGCACTTAAAATATATCTACTATAAACATTCATGTTTCAGCCAATGAAACTGTTTGCTAGTTAAAATGTAGACAACATCTGACAAAATTAATTTGGTGAATATTTTACACATAACACACTGTGCATAGGGCATAAAATGGTCAATGGCATATTTGAACTCAAAGCTGCAATTCTAAAGTCACAGGTCATTGTTCCAGTTAATTTACACAAGGTACAGAGAATTGCCAAATTCATAGCATACCAGCTACATCTCAATACACAACACTGAAAAAAAATGGGTTACAGTGTTGTACTATTCACCAATCAAAAACATAGCCAAAGAGTAATTCATCACATGGATTCAATAGAATGATTAGTTGCCTTGCTGATCTGCTAAAAAAAAAAAAAGTCTACAAAGCAGAACATGGGATGCAATTAAACTAAAAAGCTTTTTCACAGCTAAAGATTTAGTCAAGAGTCTCAAGAGAGAACCTACAGAATGGGAGAAAACCTTTGCCTGCTACACCTCGGACAGAGGGCTAATATCCAGACTATACAAAGAACTCAAAAAATTAAATACCAAAACCACGAATAACTCAACTAATAAATGGGCTATGGAACTAAAAAGATGCTTCTCAATGGAGGAAGTCAAAAAAGCCCATAAACATATGAGAAAATGCTCTATATCACTAGCAATAAGAGAAATGCAAATCAAAACTTCGCTGAGATTTCACCTCACTCCAGTCTGAGTGGCAAAAATGAAGAATACAAACAATGACAGGTGCTGGAGGAGCTGTGGGAAAAGAGGAACACTGTTACATTGCCGGTGGGACTGCAAACTGGTACAGCCATTCTGGAAAGCAGTGTGGAGGCTCCTCAAAAAATTAGGGCAGGAACCGCCTTTTGACCCAGCTGTCCCACTCCTGGGTATCTTCCCCAAAGAGCTAGAATCGGCTTACTATAAGGATACAGCTTCATCAATGCTTACAGCAGCTCAATTTGCTATAGCTAAATTATGGAACCAACCCAGATGCCCCTCACTTGATGAGTGGATCCAAAAATTTTGGTACATATAAAAAATGGAATACTCTCAGCTATTAGAGAAAATGATATTATGGCATTTGCAGCCAAATGGATGGAGATGGAAAAAATTATGCTAAGTGAAGTATCCCAAATTCAGAGACTCAAGGGCCAAATGTTTTCTCTCATTTATGGATGCTAGAATATAAGCAGAATTAGTATGTTAGATGGCTAACCTAACAATTACCTCAGCATGTATGAATTCTTACATGATCATGGGGAACTGTGCTTAGGTTCCTGGGGGATGTAGGGAGGGGGTTAGGGAGGGGGGAAGGGAATAGAAAGGACATCAAGGTGATCAGAGGGAGTTAGTATGGGGGAATCTAACCTGAGGGGAACCTCTGACTTCCTCAAGAAGTACAATTAACTTGGGTCTTAAGTGAAACATGGAACCATGGGGAAACTAAAGGGGAAACCATGGTCTGACACCAATATTGGCTTGTTCTGTCATTACACTTTTGTTCTTAATTGTATGATGATGAACCCCTCCTGTTGTAAGACCATGTTTATTGAAAATTAAGAAAAAAAAAGATTTCTCAGCCTCCATGATCATATGATGCAATCCTAATAAGCCCACCTATCTACCTACTCAGTAGGGCATTGATCACACATCTCTCTCTATTACCCTGGTAAGTTGTGATGGATCACATCTGAGCCAGAATGTGACATCTATCCAGACTATAGGCAGGCTCAGGGCCTTGTCTTCAACATCTATTTCCTGAGCCAGACTCTTGTCCTAAACTTCTGGATCTTACCATGAGTTCTGCACATGGAGGACTTGAAAATGTATCTCTTCTCATGGAAGCCCAAACTAGAATGAGACTTGTTCCCTGGAACCCTGGTTCAACAAGGCCTGTCCAGGCGGGGCACCTGTGGAGATGCTTCTAAGGCCCTCTTACCACAAAAGGGGCACCTGATGAGGAAGATGCAAAAGAGGAAACTGCCCAGAGATGCTGAAAAATTCAACTCCTACTAATCTTTCAGATCCAGACTAAATGCTACCTCCATGTAAAGTATTCAAAAATTCTCTGCCACCCCTTCCCAGTCTCCCTCAGCACTAATTCCCCCTCCCCCAATATCCTATACAGCCTAGCATAGTGATTTAGACAAATTAGTTACTCAACACAAGATTGTTGTTAAGGTAAGATAACTGAATAATAACTTTAAAATCTGCTCAATCATCTGACTGTTTTTAAGAAATGCCTAACAGAGGGCTGGAGTGGTGGCGCAGCAGTTTTGGTGCTTGCCTGGCAAGCAGGAGGACCCGGGTTCAAACCCCAGTACCACGTACACAACTACTAAATAAAGTTATTTCTCTCTTTCTCTGTCTCTCTCACTGTCCCTCTCTCTTAAAAAAAAAAAAAGAAATGCCCAATATAAGTTTGGAAAGCTATCTAAAAGAGACTAAAATGAATCATAATTGCATAAGGTTCTAGTATCTTGCTTTAAACAATACAAGAGAAAAATATATGCATAGATATGATTACATATATTTTCTCAATAATTTATTTCCTTCAAAGTTACACTCTTGGCATTGATAATTAAAATAAAATATTCATTTTAATTATGAATTCAATCTTTTGCTTCTTCTGAGGAAACTATTTCAGCATATGGAACAATTTTTAAATATGAATTAAGCTGAAAAGCTTTTTTTCTGGATTTTTCTCAGCTGTTCTGTGAAGCTCAAATACAGGATTTTATGTAGCACATTTATATTCTATACTCTTCTAAAATGTCAAAAGTTCCTGTGATTCAGATATGTCTTAGGAGAGAAAATATACTTACATTTTCTTATTTGTATTAATATGAAAATTAATAGTAAATTTGTCCAGATATTGTCATAAAGTCAGTTAAAACAAACTAACAACTTTTCATGATGTCTAAAATTTCATATACAAAATCTACATGCCAACTATGTTGGCTAATACCTGTGTGTTACGGGTTGTTCTTTTTTTTCCCCCAGAACATTATAGCTACACATAGAAATTGGGTTCATCTTGACAAAATTGTACAGGCATGGAATTCGCTTCATACCATTTAGTACCGGTTCCCATCTTTCCTTCCCTCCCTTACTTCATCTATTCTCCTTCCTCTACTCTACTTATCTTCCTTTTACACATTTTACTTATTTTTGATTGGTGCTTTATACATACACATAAAGGTAAAATTCCTTGTCGTATATTTATATACGCATGTAACATGATTTTGTTAAATTGATTCTGTATTTCCTTCCTTTTCCTGTTCTTTCCTCTCTCCCTCTTTATTTTCTTCTACTTCTGTGATATCTTTTCTTGTTCCCCACTTCTTCCCCTTATTTTACTCTAGGTTCCACATATGGGAGGAAATATTTGACCCGTGAATTTCTGAGTCTAGTTTATTTCAGTTAACATTATGTTCTCCATTTCCATCCATTTACTGGCAATTGGCATTATTTTGTTCTTTTTCATGGTTGAGTAAAATTCCATTGTGTATGTATATCACATTTTCTTAATCCATTCATCTATTGATGGGCATCTGAGCCGATTCCATAATCTGGTTATTGTGAATTGTGCCGTGATAAACATTGAAGTGGTTGTATTGCTCTAGCATGCTGATTTTAGTTCTTTTGGATAAATACCAAGGAGTGAGATAGCTGGTTCACATGGTGGCTCCATGCCTAGTTTCATTTTTTTTCCAGTGTGGAATCTTTTTTTTTTATTTGTTCAACATCATCTTACATATTGGAGGGAATCATTGTTATACATTTATGAACATATGGATATTGACAAAGTAAGTTAAGGCTGATGCTAGTCCATGGTCTCCCTTCTTTGACTACTCCCTGTTCCCATGTTTCCCCTACTTTTCCCCCATGTTAGTTGGGCTTCTCATGGAAGTTGAGGGTTTCTAAATGCACTGATAAACCCCCTACTTTCTCCTTCCAGTTGCATTATTATTCCCCAAATCCCAACCTCCCCTCCCTGCCCCACTCCCTTCTATCCCCAGTGTCATAGTTATGGTTCCCCATACTTATGTAAAATTTCACCTGAGTTGAGATTATTATTTAGCTTAGCTGTCAATCTTCCTTAGATTGTATTCTAGTTTCCATATATGGGAGAAAACATTTGGCCCTTGAGTCTCTGAGTTTG
Organism: Aplodontia rufa; assembly: GCA_004027875.1. Taxonomy (NCBI): domain Eukaryota; kingdom Metazoa; phylum Chordata; class Mammalia; order Rodentia; family Aplodontiidae; genus Aplodontia; species Aplodontia rufa. Next base: position 35,340 of record PVKS010017693.1, read on the forward strand.
GGATATTTCACTCAGCATAATTTTTTCCATCTCCATCCATTTGGCTGCAAATGCCATGATATCATTCTCTCTAACAGCAGAACAAAACTCCATTGTATGTATGTGTGTATATATGTATACAAATGGTTTTTTAATCCACTAGTCCAGTGAGGGGTATCAGTTGGTTCCATAGTTTAGCTATAGTAAATTGAGCTGCTATAAACATTGGTGTAGCTGTGTCTCTGCAGTATGCTGCTTCTAGCTCTTTGAGAAAATACCCAGGAGTGGGACAGCTGGGTCATAAGGTGGTTCCAGTCCTAGTTTTTGAGGAGTCTGCACGCTGCTTTCCAGAGTGGCTGTATAAGCTTGCAGTCCCACCAACAGTGTGACAGTGCTCCTTTCTTCACACACCCCTCCAGCATCTGTTATTGCTTGTATTCTTCATTTTTGCCACTCTGACAGGAGTGAGGTAGAATCTGAGTGAAATTTTGATTTGCATTTCTCTGATTGCTAGTGATGTAGAATATTTTTTCATACATTTATGGGCTTTTTGGACTTCTTCCATTGAGAATTTTCCATTTAGTTTCCTGGCCCATTTATTTATTGTATTGTGACTTTAGTGTTTAGTTGTTTGAGTTCTTTGTATATTCTGGTTATTAGTCCTCTGTCTGAGGTGTAGCAGGCAAATATTTTCTCCCATCCTATAGGTTCTCTCTTGATACTCTTGACTAATTCTTTAGCAGTGCAAAAGCTTTTTAGTTTAATGGCATCTCACTCATTTATTCTTGTCTTTAATTCTTGCACTATGGGAGTCTTATTAAGGAAGGTGGTGCTGACATTGATGTTGGGAAGTGTTGATCCTATTTTTTCTTCTAGCAATTGTATAGTTGCTGGTTTAATTTCCAGTTCTTTAATCCATTTTGATTTGATTCTTGTACAGGGGGAAAGATAAGGCTCTAATTTCAGTTGTCTGCAAATGGCTATCCAGTTTGTCCAGCACCATTTATTGAACAGGCTGTACTTCTTCCACACTATGTTTTGCCCCCTTTGTCAAATATCAGATGGTTAAAGATTTGAGGGTTTGTCTTGGTATCTTCTAGTCCATTCCATTGTCCATACCTAGTTTTTTTGATGAAGCTCTATACTGTTTTCCAGCCCCATAAACAGTTCCATCAACAATATATGTATGTTCCTTTTCCTCCACATCCTCACCAGCGTTTAATGTTATTTGCATTCTTGCTATTTGCCATTCTGACTGGAGTAAGAGGAAATCTTACGGTAATTTTGATTTGCATTTCCTTGATTGTTAGAGATGTTGAATGTTTTTTCATATATTTGTTGGTCATTTTTCCTTTTTTTGAATAATGTCTGGTAAGCTACTTCACCCATTTATTGATTTTTTTAGTGTTAAGTTTTTTGAGTTCTTTACATATTTTGGATATCGATATCCTGTCAGATGTTGTTCTACCTCTTAATGAAGATAATGCATGGCATCTAAAATTCCCCTAAACAAACCTAAAAATTTAAAACTGAGTATACAGTTCAGAGCATTCAGTTTATATTCCTGGAGAAAACACCCTATAAAAGAATAAACTGCTTGAATGACTAAACACTATCACTATCTAAACTGAAGAAGAATCCCAAAATCTTAAAGATGTTTGTTTTCACCTGGTGAAACATAAATCAATATCCCATATTTCTAGTTTTAATAGACATATTCACAAAGGTCATCTAATGACTCCAATTCAGTCCATTAAAACTGAGCACATGGGCTGGAGTGGTGGCTCAGTGGTTAGGATACTTGCCTGCCATGCACAGGTACGTGAGTTCAAACCACAGCACCATGTACACAACAAGGTCTTGGAGCGGCAAAAGGCAAGTGAAAAACTAATAAAATTGATTCTTTCTCTCTCTCTCACTGTCTCTCTCTCTTAAAAAAAAAAAAACTGAGCACATATTTAGACTCCAAAGTCCTGTCTATTTTGTTCCTCTTGTTAAGCAACTACCCTTTAGAGTCATTTCAACTTTACTTTTACAATTACGTATAGGTGCAGGTTCTTGCTGTGAAATGTCATCCCAAGATCCCTTCTTTTTGATTTGGACAGTGAGTCTACAAGGTTGGGTCTTTACCTCGGGATGGCCAAGGTGCCTAGCAGCCCTCTAAAAGGACAGTAAGAACGTTGTCCTGTGGAATCAGGGGTCATGGCAGTCTTGCTTTTGACAGTGCAGCACAGGCAAGGGCCATCTACAGCAGGCTGTTACCTGAGCCTCTCTGTGCACTGGGAATATGATGTGCAGTTTAGTCTCTTTAAGCTGTGCTTTTCTCACTTGCATATGATGCTACTAAGCAGACCTGCCTCCTTCAGTGTTTGTGAGGACTAAAGGAGATATTTGTAAAGTGCTTAACATAGTGCCAGACAAGCAGCTGTTGTTATTACTATTTTGATTTTTATCATAGCTGGATTTTCCCTCATGATAAAATTCCTTCATAAGGTAGGTAACTGTGTAACCCAAAAGTCTGGCCTTTGTCCTTGGCTACCAGTTGAGTTCAGGTTGGAGCTGGCCATTCCAGAAGACCACCAGTGTGATTTAAAGAAGGGGTTTGGGGTTGCATCTAGAGAGGTTTATGGCTGGATACTGAGATTGGAGGTGGACAATCACTCATGTCTACGTAAAGGAGTTCCAACAAGAACTGAACAAAAAGGTTTTGATGAGTTTCAGTGGTTGGCAATGATCTGAGCATATTATCATACATAGATGCCTGGAAAGTAATGCATCCTGACCCCACCGAGAGAGCATAAATAAAGCTCCATGTTTAGTGTATCTCCTGGATTCTACCTTATGGACCTCTTCCTCAGACTGATTTTAATCTGTATCTTTTCCATATAAGTCCATAGACACAAATATAATAAGCTTTAGTGAGTCCTTGCATGTTATTGAGCCTCAGGGTAATTTTAAGAGCTTCCCCACCCCAAACATGCAATTGATGTTAGAAGATAGGGTGGTCTTCTTGAACTGTGGTCCCTCTAAATTTCCTTAGTTTGCCTAAATACTCAAAGTTATTGTGAGAGGTAGTGGTAGTATTGGGAAAGTTCCCTTAAACCTTGCTGTATTTTTTCCTCAAACACACCTACCTAATTATTCCACCTTACTTGGTCAAGAACTTGAGTATATATAAGGTGTATCACAGAATACCAGATAGGATAACCAGACCCTAGAATCCTCCAGGCCTGAATTCAAAGTAAAATAATCACACATATATACCCCTAATTTCCTTTCCAGGTGATTTTCAGCAATATTTGACATCTAGAAATAGGTTAGACATTCTGCACTTTATCTTTAAAATTCCTATCATTATGAAGATATCACTTACAACGGGAAATACTACTCACTAGCTCAAAATGGCTAATGATAGAGTGGCTGAGGATTGGGGGTAGAAACTTTGATTTTAAATTATCCAAAGCAATCATAATGAAACTATGCATTAATATAAATCTCTCTACTTTCCTAGGGTGAGCCTACAGAGTGGAAAATGTATTTGGCCTTTTTAATGACAAGACTATTTTCCTTTTTCTCATCCCATTTTGTGAAAAGTGACCCTATTTGCCTTCTGGAACTATCCTGTAATTGGCTCTGATGCCTTCTGACATTAGCAGATGAATCTGTCAGTTTTGTGGATTTTGTTTTGAACAAAGAGATATGTAGCAGCTAATGACATGCGATGTAAGGGGAAGAGGCCAAAGCAGGCTTGCCTCCGGACACCTGCCACTTGCTGAGTATATTCAAAAGACAACATGACAGAAGGTGCCAGCCTGAACCCTTGAGGGTTGACCTTGAGCTCTGATAGGAGAGCATCTGTCACGATGGACACATAGGTTAGACCTAACATGGGAAATTAGCAGGATGGAGTGTCCACAGGCCAGACGCCTGGTAAAGCAGAAAGCTGGATGTCCTGTTTCACTGCCCACTCTTCCATCTCAAATGCCAAGTAGAGATCCACCAAGGCCACTTCTGATAACTGTCATCTGTTTTCCACTGAAAATCATTTGTCAGCTACTGGGCCAACAGCACCGTACACTCATTTTCTCATTTAGCTGGTACCCTAAACTCTAGGTTAAAAGCATGGAGCCAGAGAGACCTGTGTAAAAACACCAACTGCCATTCAAATGGCTGTGTCACCTCAGTGAGATTTGTCCTTTTAGAGAATGAAGCATTTACTTGAATATTTGGCAGTAAGGATTAAATGAAAAAATATGTATATACTTGGCAAATGATAGCTTTGCTATTAAGAGACCCATGAGGAAGGTGTTTTTTAGATCATGAAACTGGGTTTAGAAAAGCTTAAGTAATTTTTTCCACTGTTCTCTTTTTTATTATAAAGCATTCACTACTTCAAAACAGTACTTTTTATTTACATGGTACATTTAATAACATAAATCAGAAATATTTTTATTTATATCATTTTTCTAAAATTAATTTCAGAAGAAAAGAGGTATTTCATGAGCAATGCAATGATAATGTACAAAACTTCTAGAGTGTACATATATATGTGTGTGTTGAACAAAGCGCTATGCAGCAGCTACATACATATGTGTGCATGTATATATATATATATATAAATATAATATTTCCATCTGAAAATATTGAAGAATGTTTTTATAGCACTAAAAAGTCTCCAATATATCAACCTAGTGGTGGTGAGTCCCATAGCATCTAGAGTATCATCTTAACATACATTTCCAACTAAAATCTATTTTCTTTTGAAAAAAATGATGGTCTTTGGAGAAATGGTAAATTTCAAATCTGGGTCAGGAAATGTAGAATACAAATTGAGTCTGAACATCTTGTCATTACAAAAGAGGAAATGAAGTGCTCAAAGACTACTGGGGTAGTATCAAAAGGACTCCATGATCAACTTGAAGAATCTTTCAGATGAAAACAGGTAGAAATGAGTTAGTAATGAATTTAAATATAGCAGCAGCCACAACAGTTACCCTCGAACAAATATTAAAAAAAAAAAAAACAACATAACAAAACCAAAAATAACTGGTCACCATTGGAAGATGATGGAAAGTCAACTCATTATTTTGAAAATTGGTAAATAAATGAAAAGAACCAAATATTTCCTCCTTGGGATTCAGTATGAACTATACCACTAAGTAATAATAAATGAGAGATTTCCTTTATGGTAGCATTCTAGATAATAAATGAATAAAAATTAGAGAATTAGAAAATCATCATTTTATACCTCCTAACAAATTAGTGGATATAACCCTTAAGGGGTTATATTACAAAGAAAGAGACAATCAAACACCGTTTTTTACTTTTTTGTTTCTTTGTTTTAGTACTGGGGATTGAACCCAGTTGTGCTTAACCACTGCGATACATTGCCATCCTGTTTTATTTTTATTTTGAGACAGAGTCTAAGTTTCTTAGAGCCTTGCTGAGTTGCTGAGGCTAGCCTTGAATCCTCCTGAGCTAGTTGGATTACAGGTGTGAGCCACAGTGCCTGGCCTGAGCACTGTTTTATGTGCTTCTTAATAGAGAAACAAGATGCCACCTCTACACACGCACACACATACAGAGCTAAATTTGATCAAGACAGCTACTAAGTTAGGAAATGGAGGAGTCAGAAGAACAACTAAAAATACACTAGAAAAGCTAAATCTGGGATATGCCATCATCTGTCTACTCCAAGTCTAGTCTGCTGATGGCATTGACTGAGATAGATTGACAGCTTATTGGAAATGCAGAATCTCAGAACCAGACTTACTGACTCAGAATCTTCATTTGATCAAGTCCCCAGAAGGTTTGTGTGCATAACCATTTGAGAAACACTGCTCATAATGGTGAAATGATGATTTCTTCAACAAAATATTGTAGTAAAAATGAGTAATCTATACTTTTAAATAACATAACTTAAGAAAAATATCCAATGCTTGCAAAGTACAGAACATAGTTAAATCCTGATCCAGCCATATTGCAAAATATATAAAAATATATGATGATTAGAAGATTGAACACTAACAAGATATTTGGAATTTATGTTATTTTTAAATGTGATCATGATATTGTTTTATCATCTTTAAATTCTTATCTTTCAGAAATACATATTGAAATATATAGATGAAATTATATAATGTCTGAGACTGAATTAAATGCCATACAATTTACTATTGCTAGGCTATGGAAACAA